>JARKIC010000391.1:0-285576 GCA_029378375.1 Mycena olivaceomarginata
GTGGCGAATGGTGCGCTAATTGTGCCGTGATCCGTTTTTGGCGGTTCAATGGCGCTAAATGGTAGTTTGGTCGATAAGAATCTGTCCTGCACCCTCAAGAAATCACAAAAAAACATGCAGAGGGCGGGAAATGGTGTTTAGCACAGGATATCAAAAGTTTGTTTCTTTGTTGTTTTTTTTACGGCGACTGTCATCAATTATGCAAAGAGCTGTAAAAGAAGAAAAGAGAGAAAGAAAAAAAGAGCTGAAGCGAAACCCAGGTACACCGCTTGCAAAGGTGGGTCGATAGTCCCAGAGAAGAGTAAATGGGACTAGAGCCCGGAAGGACGTCGTCGTTATTTTGAGCATCGTCTGCATCCTTCTGAATGGAACGGACTTCACTTTCGCGTTCAACAATACGGGCGTACTTGGATGGCAGGACGAGAAGAGATGCAGTGTTCGTTCCTTCTTCGCCTGAATCGTCACCGTCTTGCGGGGGGTCCTTGTTCCTGAGTGCATTCTCCACCTCCTCCTCCTCTTCCGACGTCTCCACCTCCTCCCCGTTGTCTTCCCTTTCATCTTCATCGTCCTCCACTTCCTCCCCCCTTCCCAGTCCAGGTCAATATCAATTCCCCCTCATGCTGAGCCTAGGGCCACGACCCTTCCCCTCTGCATTCGCAGCGGCGTCCCCACCCGGATCCACCTCCGTAAACAAGTCATCAATCTCCACATTCGCATCATCGCCATTGGTGGCATCTCGGGCTTCGCTGCTCTGCGGTGCTGGGTTCGGGGTGCGGTACTCAAGCGCCCTGCGCAACTGGCTGATGATGTTCGAGATCCACTCGTCGAACTGAGGCCCGGTGAGCTCTTCGTACGGGTTTCTGATGGGCGCACTTGAGAGCGCAGCTGATGCCTGTGCCACTGGGAGATTGGGAGAGGCGGGGTAAGGGAGTGGGGGGAGACATTGTGGTCGAGTATGTGTGGTGGTAAAATGGTGCGAGAACGTTGGCAAGCAATGAGTAGTTGAACAACTGGTTGGTCACAAGGTCAACTCCATCTGGTGTGGCGAAGACAGCAACTAATGGCGACCCTGTCAGAATGATCCCCAAATGGAAGGAAGCCCAATAGGTAGAACATTCATCAGCATAAAAAAAAACCCGCAATTCAAACGACCCTGAATCTGGCAAAAATCTGGTATATCTCAGATCTTTGGATCTCTCACACCACCCTCTCGGAATGTGCCGGCCACTTCGTCCCCCCCCGTATAATTTTGATGTTTTTATGGCCAGCAAACTGAGTACCTCAATAGTGCAGCTCAAGGATAAGTACATGAGAGCAGATCGGGACAGAGGATCAGCTGTCCCTTCGCCGCGATGGACGGCTTTACACATTGATAACAGCCTCAGAATTCCCAACTCGACGGCGGTGATCACAGCGTCTTGTAATTGGTTTCCACAGTCCTGGTTTTCCAGCTGGTTGAGGCTGCGAACGACCACACGCGCTCAGGACTGGGCTACCGACGTGAAATACTGTCGCATTTCGACCAAAGGTTCACGGGGTGTCACCCATCACCTCAATTGTTCATTCCTCGGCAATCATGGGAAAATTACCATAAATGGCAGTCCAGCGGATGCCGGAGCGAAATTTTTGGCATGTTTTGGCCTATTTGGGCCCAAAAACCGCAATGTCACCGTCACCTACTCGCTGTCGGAGAAAGTGATGGCCGGTGGCCGTTCTCACTATTCTGACCACCTACGCACTCCAAACAACTTATGGAGCGAAAATATGGGTAAATAGAAGAAATTTGGTTATGTTAGCAAATTTCCACAAAAGGAAATTATGAAAATATAACACATTTTTGCTCAGAATTTGAAACCGACTTTTTGGGGAGGGTTTTTATGTAAGATCTGATTCCATAGTCGAAAAGTACTCGTTAAGTAGTGTAGAATACCACTTTGAATCATATTAATACCTTGTGATTTGAGCTCACAATCTCAGTCAGAAGATGGTCATTTTCAGTGAAAATAGGCAAATTTGAGCAAAAAATGGCAAAAATGACCATCTTCTGACTGAGATTGTGAGCTCAAATCACAAGGTATTAATATGATTCAAAATGGTATTCTACACTACTTAACAAGTACTTTTCGACTATGGAATCAGATCTTACATAAAACCCTCCCCAAAAAGTCGGTTTCAAATTCTGAGCAAAAATGTGTTATATTTTCATAATTTCCTTTTTTGGAAATTTGCTAACATAACCAAATTTCTTCCATTCACCCATATTTTCGCTCCATAAGTTGTTTGGAGTGCGTAGGTGGTCAGAATAGTGAGAACGGCTACTGGCCATCACTTTCTCCGACAGTGAGTATATACCCTCCACTCAGACTTCTCAAACTTTTCGCGTCTTGCACACAGCAGTTAAGGCACAGATGAGATGTCTTTACCCATATGTACATGTCATTAGATCCAACTACCCTTCCATCAACTTGGTTCCTCAGTTATCTCAAATTTGATTTCCGCATACGGCTTCGCGCAATGCAAAAAGCCGCATGCGGCTCGTGCGGCTTTTGTGCAAGCTCTCTAATGGCGTAGGCAGACTGGTTACGAGTTTATTTGATACCCTGAGGGTTACAGTATACAGTACACTGGGCACACGCAATGCAGTAGACAACCGCCACCGTCTTTTGTGATTCATTGATTTCGGAATCCTCGATAATTAGATTGTCGACGAGTTTGTCGTGTTTGCGCCCAATGACTTTTGCAAAGTATCTATATATTGTAGATCTAGCCGGCTGCTGGGAGGAAAGCGTGGGGCAACCCGAACAGTAGGCTCTCGTAGACAGACGCTACAACGATGTTAGGCTAGCCAAGGAAAAATTTGACGCCGATATAGAATAGTATAGAATGGTGGCTAAAAATGTGAAGCAAGCATATCCAATTAATTTCCCTCTCCTTCATCTACGCTCTCGTCGTTTCCATCGCAGCTCTCTTCGTCTTCCCCGTTGGAATCATCTTCGTCGGCATCACCTTCATCGTCACAATCGTCGTCACTGCCGATCAGAGTGGTGTTTGCTGGCGTCTCCTCGTCCACGGCAGAGGGGTCATCTTCATCGTCGCAATCCTCACCATCACCGGTAGGGTCGGACGTGGAGGTGGTTGAGGCGGTATTCGCCGGTGTCTGCCCCGAGGGTGACACGGTGGTCGTCTGCGGCGGCTGGGGGCGGCCGTTCCCATCGATGTACAACCAAGATGCGGAGAGGACACCGACGCTGAGGTCCCTCCACTAAAGAACTCGAAGAGGCCTTTGGTCAGATCGAGGTCGTTTTCTAGGAAGCTTTCAGCCCCCGAAGAAGTAGACAACACATATGTACATACCCCCATCACAACTCGGGCACTACAAATTATCAAACTAGAATGGAACAAGAGCAAGATGGGCAGCACAAGATGGGCATACCTCGTCCACGCAGGTGGCAATGGCCGTCCTATTGTTTGCGGTGATCGATATCTGCTTGCTACAGCAACCGGAGCCACCTGCAAAGGCCTGTCAGCGGCATCAGCTTGAAGCCCTGAAGGTTAAAACAACGATTTTACTGCGGAAGCCATCGCGATAAACTGTTCATGCTTCAGCACGGTGCCTGCGCAAAGAAAAGCCGAACCCACGTAGTCACTGTCCAGGTGATTTTTGCCCGTACATGCGTCACTCAAAAGATGATCAGCCAGATCAAAAGTATGTACTTGAAATCTGCGTAGGACGTACGGGCCAGTGTCCATTGGATACCAAGTCAGCTGCACGTTCTGGAACTGGTCGTCGCCCAAGCTCATAGCCTTGCTCTTCTGAAGTTTCGCAATGGGGCCATGACTGCGGATTTGGTGGGTGCGCGCCAGGACAGCGGCAGAGAGCAAAATGCGAATAACGAGGCCCCAGAGCATTGCGAACAAGGATGGGGGAGTAAATGACCTGATTGAAATTCAATAAATGAAACCCTCGGCAATGCCATTTAAATAGGCCGCAGCCCGGCCCACCGAGGCCATACTTACACCGCTGACCGCAAAGGAGGAGGATATTAGTCACTCTTACCAGCCGAAATCCAACTTAGGTAGCTGATCCGGAAAGTAATGACAAGGCATTCTTTTTTTTTCACGCGTTTCTTCGATTCCGGGTGGACCATTGCCCATTCTGGTTCTGAATCTCAAATTTGGACGAAAAGGGCCAAAACTCCGGATTGTCATGAAGTGATGTCCGCTATCATACACACCATGCCGGGCATTCATGGATTTTGGCGCTTGATAAAAGTTGCGAAGTGGCTGTGAAATCTTTCAAAAGTTCTATAAATGTTTCAATGTGGCTGTGATGACGCCCCTGATCCGGGCCATTTTCGAGGATCTGGGTCGGTTTGGACATATGTCATGATTCAGCCCTCAGAACGGCAAGTCAATCATTAATTTGTATTGTTTTTGACTTGCAAGGACCGTAAATGACTGTGTGTATCTACCTGCAGGCAGCTTATGATCCCAGCCAAGTCTGGTGGTGTCATTTGGTTATGCACTCCGCTTGCCGATGCTGCGCGAGTGATCCTGAGTTCAAACCTGGGTCAGACCATGTTTTCTCTTGTTCGTTGTTTTTGTTTCTTGACGTTGTTTTCATTCGTCTCCATTTTATTTCACAGAGACCCCAGACCGCTCTTCCTCCTCCTCCAAGAGATCAGGCGGCCATTAAAGCGGTGCAGATCTCTCAAATTCGTCGGTTTTGTCGCTCAGTGCCCACTCAAATAAATCACTGACTTAAACCTTCACAGGACAATTGTAATTAAGACCAACAGCTTTAATTTTAAGGGTGAAAACATCTGTCTGATCATTTTATTAATTCCAAGCCCAAAAGAATGCAGGCTCACTGTTGATTTGAATGAAAAACCCCAGTAGCCATGATCACTTAAATCCGTGTTCGTCGATTGGTTGTGATCGGCCTCAAGGCTCAGAGCGCCGAAGAGGAAGTCATCCCATTCGGTTGTACTTATTCGGTCGAATCAGCGGAAAACTCACGTTTGACAGATCTTCTCAAGATCAAATGATATGTAAACACCGCCTCGAAACAACCGATGCTCTCTTTTTCCCTCCCTCTCATCCAGACAGACATTGAGATGAAAGGCGCATGTACAAGCCACCCCATGATCGTCACATTCCTCTGAGTCTCAAGGCTCATCAGGCAGTCCCTCCCGTCAGTCTGGTGCTTCCACCACCCGCCTTTATTTCATTCTCTGACCCAAACACCCAGCCTCTGCCAAGTAGGTCATACCCTTTCTATGGCCATGAATACATCGCCCAGCTGAGTGCACGGTTTCTCATGCACCTCTTTGCATGGCCCCCCCAGTCCCCCGCAATTCACCCACTCGCCGGCGAAGTTACCTCATTTTATCGCCTATGTCTTCCACCGCACGAAGCTGCAGGAGGCCGTCACTTATGTTGCCCTGGTACTAGTAATGTGCACTGACTACGACGAGATTATATTTGGGCTCCGCACTATGCCGAGATGGATCTCAACAAATTCAACTGCAAAGCACGCCCTTTGGCACTGGAGAGCCCTGATTTTTGCGGTCAGAACCAGCTTGGTTTCATGTGTTTTGGCGCAGTATTGACCCCGCTAGAGGGAAATCAGTGCTTTCAGCAAGCACTACATTTTGACCACTGCATTGCAGTATTGACCCTACTAGCGGGAACTCAGTGCTTTCAGCAAGCACTACATTTTGACAACTGCATTGCATTTGAAAAGTTTGACTGCATTGCCACCGTTTACATTTTGAAACGCGGGGACAATACCGATACAATTGAATCCAATATTCAAGCCGGTCCACCATATCCCCGTAGACCTTCTGCCATGGGCGCAGGCGTGGTTGCAAGCGACCAATTTTGTAGCTGACATGTATCTGACAGGAGGCCGGCGAACGAGTCGCTATCGATGAGCGGGTCGGATCGCTTTCCGCATGAGTTGTTGACCAAGACGTTGTCTTCGGCCGGGTTCAGCAGGGATAAGGGAGCACTTGATGTATTGAAGGTTTGAACAGATGCCCTGCATTCCGTATTTGAATGCCCCATGAGAAAGGGCAAAAAATGTATTTCAGCTGTCCTTCAGAGGGACAAGGGACCTATTCTTAACCCCATGCCTCACAATGGCATTTTGAACCACGTGCCCCACAATGCCATTTTGAACCCTGTGCCCTACAATGGCATTTTGAACTCCATGCCCCACAATGCCATTTTGAGCCCTGTGCCTCACAATAGCATTTTGAACCCCATGCCCCACAATGCCATTTTGAACCCTGTGCCTCATAATGTATTCCAGCTGTGTTCTGCAGGGCAGGAAAAACTGTCAGCACGATGTTCTCCGCCACCGTTCAAGCACTTGGGTTTTAGACAAACCGCGCCGTGAGCGGCCTCACCGCAACCGCCACATTTTGTACCCTTCATCGAGCATCGCGTCTTGACATGTCCAAATTTTAGACAGCCCCAACATTGAGTAACCCGGAGGTGAGGGAAACCGCGCACAACAGTAGGAGCGGCGCCAGCAAGAACAAGGCGGCGCCCCGCAACTGCGACATCTACTTTCTCGCGTGGCTCGAGGAGGAAAAAATTAGAACTGGTCAAGCGTGGTTTCGCCCCTGCAGCAATCGCCGACGCGACTATTGCTTCGCTCGGCGTACCCAGGTAGTGTTGCATTCTGAGACTGGTCTGCTGGAGTTGGACCTCGAGTTGAACAAGGATCAAATTTTCCAAGCTCGGTGTCAAACGAGGGATCCGGATCCGGAAGAATAGAGTTTGAAATTATATCATCCAGGAATTCCATTAAACGTTTCTGGAAGGCAAGATCACCTCCATCCTTGAGAGCCTTTCCCTTGATCTGATTGGGGTTTAAACCACCTTCCAGCCAAATCAACATATGACAATGCAAGGTTCCACGTCCCTGAGCTTCCACGCATTGACCACCCCAAGAATACCACCTTCAATATCCTCCTGCTTTGGATCGTACCCAAGAATCGTTGAAACTGGGAAGTAACTGGGAAGTCCCTTTTCAATCATTAATCCGCGAATCTGATTTCTCATCACCAATTTTGACTGTGAAGACCCTGGGTATTGCCACCACGCCCCGTCCCCACAGAGTGCGATGTGCAGCACCCGGCCGAACACTCGGGACAGATGGGGTGGGGTTCATAGATGTGTGCGCCGGTCGGCGCTGCCCACCGACACGAGAGAACGAAAGAGCATTGAATAATGGTGAAGCATTAGTGATCATATCGACTCTGTATAGTATAACAACGCACCTGAAAACATATACGGACATCCTTGTGTTCATTATCCTCGCACCGTCGCGTTTGTCCACCGAGGGGGACGGGTATAGCAAGGTACCACCACGAATGTTTGAGAAGGGATGGGGGGCTAAGACAGACCGTCAATGGAGAGTCGGCCTCTGGAACTGAGTCGGACTGCGAACTAGAAGCGGATCTTCCGCAGTTATTTATTTATTTACTTGGAACCACCTTTATGTAAACCTCTATTAAAGCTGTAGCAATGGTGTCGAAGACAAATCAAAAGCACTTGGAGACACTACATACATATGTAGACCGGAGTGGATGGCCTCCGGTCACATAGCATTATTTGTCACTCTCTTAGTCAGCCTGTGTTGAGCTCTCGCTCGCAGGCTCACTTTGAGCTCAACTTGCTCAACCTCTTTATAAAATTACTCCTGTCTGTCTGAAGCCTTTTCAAACTCCACCCGCTGTCAATGAGCTGTATTGCCCGAGGATCTTCCACAGTTATTTATTTATTTACTTGGAACCACCTTTATGTAAACCATGAAAGAAATTCATAGCAAGGAGCCTGCAACTTCAAAACTCACACTTCACGGAAGGGATGCGAGGCCGCTTGTCCACCTTAAAATCTGCACTCATTCCACTTTTGCACGAAGAAAATAAAAAATAAAAATAAAAATAAAAAATAAAAGGGAGCCGAAATACATTATAATGCACTGGTAGTCTTGTTGTTACCGCGGGGTCAGACCGTGTAGTGGCGTTATTATGTAATCTCATGTAAGCAAACTCCGAGTCGCGAAATTGCGCCCATAACGACGCGACTTTGCATTGAGTTACATCTTAGAATGCATGAAAAAAGCAGTATCTATAATTCTATCTCTTCAGAATTAGACAGGTTGTGCAAAGCCGCACAGAGCCGCATGCGGCTTTTGTGCATTGTGCAAAGCCGCATGCGGCACCGTGCGGCTTTCATTTCCCTATCCATTATGTATCCAAACCTTGCATACAGTGCTTTGAAAGCTGTCGGTGTTGATTCCAGCATCAGGTGGAAGGAGGAAGTGTGGAAAATGGCCTGTTTCGGCAGCATCATGGCCATAGCCGCACAGCGGCTGTGGCGAAGCCAAATAATGACGTCAAAAACGATGCGCATTATGAAATGAACACAGATCCACTCATAAATCCTTCGGTTTATCATGCGGCTTTGCACAATGCCCAAAAGCCGCATGCGGCTCCGTGCAGCTTTGCACAACCTGTCTATTACCTAATAGCGCCACTACGCGGTTGGACCCCCGCGGTAACCAACAGACTCTATACAGCGAGGTACGAGCTTCCAATGTATAGAGTGTCTGTCTGAGAGAGACTAATGCACTGGGATGCTCCTTCTCCAGAGAGCATATGCGTTCGACTGCAGGTGCTAAATTCGGTGTAACCCACATGGCCGAGTAGGGGTGGCAGGTGTGGTTGCACCAGCGTCCGACCATTGGCGAGGTAAATCTCCGGTCGGTTGCGGATGTGAGATGGGATCTTTTGCCTGTGGTGAGGGATTCCAGGACCTTGCGTCGGAAGATACGAAACCGTGCGGCTAGAGGCGGCGTGTCGTTCCTTCTTCGTTAGACGGGGGGCCATTGGTCTGAAACGAACCAAATTAGGTCTGAGCGTGTGAGATGGTTGCCAACATACACAGTTGCACCGTGACTGATAGCGTCCTGCTGTCTTAGTGTGCTGGGAAATAAAGATTCACACGGAGACTCTTACGATAACGTCGAACAGGTTAGACATTAACCACAAGAATTGTAAGATATTTCAAAGATATTTTGATGACATCGCCTAAAATTGATGTTCGAGTTTGACGTTTAGAAGCGGTCCTGCAAACACTTACCCCATACGATAAGTAGATGTGGGTGGTGTGAGCGCGGGTATGGTAGTCCGATATGCAGTGATGAGGATCTTGTAGAATACAATGCGTGCCACAGCAAAAGATGGAAGGTGGAACTTGAAGAGCGCGCAATGAGAATATAACGGGTCAGATCGTGCGGAACTACCAGACGACCAGAATAGCGAAAGAAAATATGTGCCACAGCCAACATAGGGGAGCTAAAAAGACAAAATGCGGATGAGCGAACAAACACAATACAGACGGCCAGATCGCGGGGATGCATCACCTGCGCGTACTTGAGCCAGCAGCGGCGTACGACAAATGAATGCTCCGTTCGGCACGTTATCTCGCATTTTTCCCGCCGCGAATCACGCGTGATGCCACGCGTTGCAACACCGCCGGTGGTCCCTCGTGACGTCGTCGCTGTCGTAACCGGGAGCACCTTCAACGCGTCGCTTCGACGCAGGTTTTTTTTTTTTTTTTTCACGCATAGTCCGACTACGCGGTGTACTATGCTCGATGATTATTCATTGAAAACCATAATAAAAATTCGACTGCAAATTGCCCCTTACTTCACCCTGTGTGAGAAAACCCCAGTTAGGCTCGCGTTCGAGCTGTGGGGATGTGGAGTTGCGCAATTTACGTGATCTGCATTTGGGAGGGAGTCGATTGCGGCTGTTAGCCACCAGACGGCGGGAATATGAAGGCAAACATTTCACCTGCCAGAAACCTTATCAGAACACCGTTCTCTGGATAATCGCATCTTGAGTCATTACTCGAGCTTCGTGTATCGGTAAGCGGACGAACAATCGAATAAATACAGAAATGAAGAAGACATCAATGTATATAACTACTCATCGCATAAATGACCCCAGTGAAGGAGCAGCGCCCGAATGACAGTGAAACTGAAGCCCGGGCCCGCACTGCAGCACGCACCGACTCCCGCAACACTCTGCGGTGCATGGCGTCAAGATGGCGGGCTGCTGACCTCGTGCGGCACCCGCAGCGCTCCGAAAGACTGCAAAGGCGGAGTAGGAAGGGGATAACCGACGTACGCGAGGGCACGGAAAACCGTGCGACACATAGTAAATAGAACACATCAGTGAGCTGAATTGCATGGGTGTAGGGCGCATACTGTACTATTACGACCACTAGTTCACAGGGTGTCACCCGTCACCACAAAAGTTCATTGGATTGAAAGTTCACAGCTCGGCAATCAGCCGACAATTCCTATAAAAGGTAATCCGGCGAATGCCGGAGCGAAATTTTGCAATTTTCTAGGCCTATTTGGGCCAGGAAAACTCATTGTCACCGTCACCAACCTTGATTAGTTCAGTTCACAGGCCTCCGTCACCCGTCACCTGAACTTCCGGTCGTAATACTACAGTACCTTCTTCCTCAGGTCTCTTCTAAAGCATTGTTCGTTGGGTACGACATTTGGGATAGTATCAAGAAAAAGCATGCTCGAACCAGAAGTGGACAAGAAACACTACTCGGTAGAGACCCACAGCAAAATACAAGTCACGGAGAGGACAGACGGCAAGGAGAGTGGTGTCTTGACGTCAAGGAAGGAGAGACAAACGATGAGTAGCTCAATCAATACAGGCAAGGTGAGTTGCGGGACTTGACCATGTCTTGCGGGACTTGACGGCAGATGCAGTGAGAAGAGGGTTGAGAGGGAGATTTGGGAAGATGGGGGAGAAGTCAATGAGCGACGTGGCGGTTGATACAAGCGTGGGACGGAAAGACATGTGAAGTCACACTGTGACGGTTCGCGTCAAGAATTGACAGATGACCGTCGAAATTGGGCGCGTTCAATTCTGTCACAAATGTGGCTGCAAACAATTTTATAGGGTCAAAGATATTGTATGATGATTACTGCAGCCGATACTAAAACGCGAAAAGGCCTGATTGAACGGCTACTAGCATTCGTTCTTCCAGAAAGCCTCCAGCCGATTCCAAAAAGCCATCACGGTCCCCAGGGACTCAGGTTATTTTGTGACCGGGTGAATGGCCTCGTCGGGATTGTGGCACTGACTTCTGGCTATGACTGGCCAGATTCAAATGTTTAGCTTCAGATGGCTCGGCTCTTCCTCGATTCTCCTTCACTTCCTTTGATTATCTCGAAGATACATGTACCCCTACCCTGTTCTCGGTGCTTTCTGTTTTCTTCACCGCTGCAGCTTAGACTCCTGGCTGCATATTGCCAATTTCGGACTCGGGTAAGTCTCTCTTCCTCAATTCCTCTTCGTCTTCCTTACTTTCTTCACAGATAGTTTCACAGCAGGTACCCCCGCCATGTACGGCCATGCCCAAGGCGAGAACTGCATGAACAAGTTGATTGGAGAAATCCATTCTACTACACAGCTTTTCAATGGATTCAATGAGTGCTCCGAAAACCAATCTACGGATGAGCTCATTCAATCGCACCAAGCACTCCTTATTCATCTCTATATTGAGCCATCTGAACACGTTTCTGTAATCATCCCACTGTCAATGTTGTTCCTTGGTAAATTTACGGTATGATGTGGACCATATGCTCTACAGATCCGTAAACGCAACTTAGTCTATTTCACAAAACCGAGGTTTTTCAACTCCCCAATGAAGTGAAATCACGGGTATGTTCATATTCACTGTGACCTTATGCTCTACAGATCCGTAGACGCAACTTTGTCTATTTCACAAAACCGAGGTTTTTCAACTGCCCCAACGAAGTGAAATCACGGGTATGTTCATATTCACTGTGACTCGGGATCATTCCAATTCAATGTTCAATATTTAGAACAGCTACACTCTGCGAGTTCGTCAAGAACATGCTTCTGAGTGGATCCGTTGCCTGGAGTCTCTCTGCCAGGAAAATATTTCTCACCTGCCTGCAGCACACACTACGTTCCGACCCCCCCTAGAAATAGACTGAGGCCAGGGACCTGCCCACAGCTGCACAGAGGGGTCTGTCTAGGTGACTAGAAACAGTCTGTGTAGGTCAGCCTAGGTCTGGGCAGGTCAGTGCAGCTGTTTGTATCTTAAGGGAGGTCAGTTCAGCCCAGGGTAGGTCAGTCAAGGTGTTGCTGGCAACCTAACCAGAGGTAAACATACCGGATTTGCAGCGGAGAACGACTTGTATTGCCGCTTCGTTGCCGCAGCCAATAAAGCCGAGCCGAAACTTCATCGTAAGCTGGCTGAAGCTTGCTGGAACTGAGAGAGATTCTTTGTCTAATGGCTGTGAGGATGCACAGAATGCTCATTACCTGGCATTGGATACAATACAGAGTCAGTGCAGTCCAGGTCAAGGTCAAGCTAGGCACCGAAACTGAGACAGACACACCTACACACACCTACACTGATCTACACTGATCTGCATGACGTCAGTGCAGCCCGCCAGCCATGGGCTACCTGAACCTACATGAAAGCTGTGTGTAGTCGGCTGCACAGAGCCAGTGTGGTCGGCTAGCCAGACCTTGCCAGACCCAGACTCATCTTGCCGAACCTTGACTAAGTGAGTCTAGCCGATCCCGGAACGTAGTGACAAGATTAATACCTTTGTAAATGACCATGCAACCGTCTCGCTCAAGTGGCTCTTGGATCAGGTCATTAAACGAGTACTGGATGTCGGTCATCTCCTCCGAGTCAAGCATAAAGCCACAGGTGCTATTCAAACCAAAGAGTAGGTTGATAACCTTCATAAATGTCAGTACGTGTTTTTCTCATTCACTCTTGTGAAACTGATGCAGAGTTCAATCAGCCAGCAAAGAGGCGAGTCAACAACTCCCCAAAAATGCACGTGAGGGACGTAGTCAAGGCGGCGCTGTCTGCAATCAAGAAATGACGAAGAGTCAATTGCGCCCAGCCTAGCGAAACGATCCTAAGCTGGGTGTGTTTATAGGTGCTTGCGATGCCGCAGCTTGAAGGAGGGCCACATTCATTCAAATTGCCCTTCTATAATACGTTTCTAACTAATGTATTAAGATTGACAAGTATCAAAATTCCAATACAAATGTTTACTTCAAATGATCAGAGACGATGATTTTTATGTTTCTTTTTTCCAGCTCCAGAGGTGAAAGTTTGATGCACCTAATGCGGGGCGCACCGCGTAGCACCGAAGTTTGTGCTACGACGTGAATGCAGTCCTTGTCAAAAAATGAGATTGCATCATGGTAAAGCCTGATATTCCAAAGAGATGCAGTGCACTGTGAATTTGAATCCACCCAACACAGGCAAGGTCTATGCTGACGCAGCTGGCGCCCTCTACTTTTGAGAGACCCAAAAGAGAGCATGAATCTCACGCCAAGAACTAAGTTGACTACGGCATCAACTTGGCACGAATCACCAGGTGCGCCTCGCCACGTCGCCTTGTTCTTTACTCCCATTTCCTGGCCCACGCCCGCACACTCCCTATCAGCACCACACCTAACAATACAAAGGGCGCACCACCGCCTCTGAGTGGTACGTGCTTTGCTTACTTCTACTGCATGACTTAAAGGACTCCACCGGCAGCGCCAGGAACATCCTCATGTAGAAGCTGAATGAATAGGAGCAGCTGCTCTTCACAAAGTATGACCAGCAGGACATCCTCAGGAAGATGCAAAATTCCATCTCTCTCGCTATCGTTCCTTTCATCTACTGACGAAACGGTGAAGAGACTATCCCGGCCATTACGCTTACGGACCCGGAAGGTGAAAAGACTGCAGACTGGAACTCGACAGCAGCATTTGCTGCATCACTAGATGTTCGGAGGCGGATTTACGGCGAAAACGTCCTTCCACGTCGGGCGACCAAGTCTTTGCTTTCGCTCATGTACACTGCTCTGAAGGATTAAAGTTCTGGTGCGCGACCACTTTCGTTGGCTTAGATGCAATTCGAATATTTTACTTAGGTTTTGCTTTCTATCGCTGCTGTTGTTTCGCTTGCTTTGGGTCTTTTCCAAGACTTTGGCACAAACCTGGAACCTGGCCAGCCCAAAGTCGACTGGGTTGAGGGTGTTGCCATCATGGTCGCCATCCTCATCGTGGTATGGGCATTGTCTTTTCATTTGGTTCTAACAGTAATGCTCTGCAGGTGATCGTTGGCTCCGTCAACGACTGGCAGAAGGAGCGGCAGTTTCGGACTCTCAATGACAAAAAGGAGGAACGTGGGGTCAAAGTTATACGGGGCGGTGTTGAGACCGTTGTCGACATCAAGGTATTCATTTCCGCGAATGCCAACTGTCACGCTCATCACCCAACCCTTTGCAGCAAGTCGTCGTGGGGGACATTGCTCTGCTAGAACCGGGCGAGATTGTGCCGTGCGACGGAGTCTTTATTAGTGGCCATAACGTCAAGTGTGATGAGTCGGGCGTGACCGGCGAGTCGGACGCCATCAAAAAGGTTTCATATGACGAATGCATTGCGCTCCGGGGATCCGAGGGCGGCGCCCCCACGGACTGCTTTGTCGTCAGTGGGAGCAAAGTCTTGGAGGGCGTCGGCAAATACGTCGTCGTTGCCGTGGGTACGAAAAGTTTTAATGGTAGAATTATGATGGGTATGTGTCTCGCCTGCTTCATGCATGTTTGATCAACTAATTGTTTACTCTCCAGCTCTGCGCGGGGACGCTGATAATACACCGCTTCAGGTCAAGTTGAACGGCTTGGCAGAATTAATTGCGAAGCTCGGCAGCGCCGCCGGCCTCATTTTGTTCTCGGCTCTCCTCATTCGATTCTTTGTTCAGCTCGGTACGGGGGAGCCCGTCAGGTACGCAACGCTGGCTGGGAAACTCCTGCCCATATATTCTGACACGAACTTCCAGAACGGCCAACGCCAAGGGCATTGCATTTGTCAACATTCTCATTATCTCCGTCACCTTGATTGTCGTCGCTGTGCCCGAAGGTGCTTAATACACCATCCACGCTGTTGGACTATATAACTAACTCGATCAGGTTTGCCGCTGGCTGTAACACTCGCCTTGGCTTTCGCCACCAAACGAATGACGTACGAGAAGCTGTTGGTCCGCGTACTGGGATCCTGCGAAACGATGGCCAACGCGTCGGTCGTATGCACCGACAAAACCGGCACACTTACCCAGAATATCATGACCGTCGTCGCCGGCTCTGTCGGGATCCACGCCAAGTTTGTCCGCCATCTCGAGGACAACGAGGCCCGCACCAATGTCAACGACCCCGCCGTCCGTAAACATCCCAACGACTTCTCCATCGACCAATTGCAGCTCAATACAGCTCTGAGCCCACAGCTTGTCGAGCTGTTCAACGAGGCGATAGCAGTTAATTCCACTGCTTTCCAGGACGCCAGCCCCGAGACCGGCGAGCCCATATTCGTCGGCAGCAAGACGGAGACGGCGCTACTTCAGTTTGCGCAGGAGCTCAAGTGGCCGGACTTTAGGACGACTCGGGACGCCGCGACCGTCGCGCAGATGATTCCCTTTTCGAACGAGCGCAAGGCTATGGGCGTCGTCGTCAAGACACGCACGGGGAAATTCCGGCTTTTCCTCAAGGGCGCCAGCGAGATCCTGTCCAAGAAATGTGTGGATCACGTCGTCGTTCACAAGGACGGCGGGAGTGCTGAGAGTGCGACTGGGGATATTGAGACGGCTGCTATCGACGAGCTGGCGAACGACAACATTACGCGCACGACCATCTTCTATGCGAACCAAATGCTCCGCACCATTGCTTTGTGTTACAGAGATTTGGACTGTTGGCCTCCGAGGGACGTGTCACACGATGAGCAAAATGAGGTAAGGCACATTAGTCATGTTTCTTTCTGACTGTACATACTGACATGCGTCGTAGGTTTCATACGAAGATCTGGCTCACCACTTGACCCTGATCGGGATTGTTGGCATTGAGGATCCTCTTCGTCCGGGTGTTTTGGAGGCGGTTAAAAAGTGCCAAATGGCTGGTGTTACTGTAAAGATGTGCACTGGGGACAATGTCTTGACTGCCCGTTCTATCGCGACCCAGTGTGGCCTCTTCTCCGCTGGCGGCGTCATCATGGAGGGAACCGTTTTCCGCGACTTGACCCCGGCCGAGAAGATCGAGATCGCTCCTCGCTTGCAGGTCCTTGCCCGTTCATCGCCCGATGACAAACGGATCCTCGTCGAAACGCTGAAGCAGATCGGGGAGATTGTGGGCGTCACTGGTGATGGTACAAACGATGGACCGGCACTCAAGACCGCCAACGTTGGATTTTCCATGGGCATCGCGGGAACGGAGGTGGCAAAAGAGGCGTCGGATATCATCCTCATGGACGACAATTTTGCTTCCATCGTGAAGGCCATCATGTGGGGACGCTGTGTGAACGACGCAGTGCGCAAGTTCTTGCAGTTCCAGGTCTCGACCAATGTGACGGCCGTGGTGATTACGTTCGTTTCTGCCGTCGCCTCGGTCCAGGAGTCTTCCGTTCTGTCTGCGGTTCAGCTGTTGTGGATTAACATCATCATGGACACCTTCGCGGCCCTTGCGCTTGCGACTGACCCTGCCACCGAATCGTTGCTGAACCGCAAGCCAGACAAGAAGACCGCGCCGTTGTTTTCCGTGGACATGTACAAGCAGATCCTGTTCCAGTCCATCTACCAGATCATTATCACGCTCGTCTTCCATTTCGCCGGTCGCCAAATCCTCGGTCTCGCGGCTTCGACGCACAACGACCTCATCATCCAGACCCTCGTCTTCAACGCCTTTGTCTTCGCCCAGATCTTCAACTCTGTTAATTGCCGACGCCTAGACCGAAAGCTCAACATTTTCGAAGGGATCAGCAAGAACTGGTACTTTATCGTCATCACGCTCATCGGTTTGTCTTTCGTTTTCTCGCAAACCGGGACTGTCTTGCTGACGGCTTTCCCTCAGAAATTGCCGGCCAGGTCCTCATCGTCAACATCGGTGGTGCTGCGTTTGAGGTGACTCGCATCGGTGGGCGCGAATGGGGCATCTCTCTTGCATTGGGAGTCGTATCTATTCCCCTTGGCGTCGCCATCCGGTTATTGCCCAATGAACCCTTCGAGAAGTTGTTCAAGAGGTTGGGGCTTCTTGGTAGCCCAGACATTCTTCCAACCACTGCTCCCAATCCGGACAATGTCGGATGGAACGCCTTCACGCGTGTACGCGACAATCTCGGCACCTTCTCCAACGTCAGGGGAGGATGCGTGCGGTCCTCGTCGTTCGTCGTCAAGAGCCGAACAGCCAGGCTTAGCCAAGAGAAAGAACGTCCAGTGTAAGCCTCCCCCTTGATTATCCCGCCCATGAGCTGACCATCCTCTCTTGCAGTTCTCTACTCGCAATGGCGCCGACTCTAATGATGGGCACGATTGCTGCCAGCCACGCCTGGACTCAACCGGGCTCCCTTTCCGACCCGACGCATTCTGATCCCTCACGATCCTCTGCCGCTTTGTGGGAGGGCAAACTACAGTTACATCCCGGGACAGAGTCCCCAGAAGATCCATTTTACCAGCGGTTTGTAGGCAGTCCGAGTCCAAGTCCGAATGTATAAGTACGGCAAGAGATTATTTATGGCCCTCCTATAACTTCAATGTATGCTTTAACTGTATGCAATAGTATCTTCATACTTCCAGGTAACCTCTACGGCTTTTATACATTTTGCAATTCATATACGGAGATAAATAAACGTGATGCGCAGCTCTTTCTCAGTCAGCGTCACAACCTACAACAGTTTAGGCCTGGTGCGACGATTCGGGTTTCTATGCCCGGTATGGAAGTTCACGTCACCACTTCGTCCCAACTTGGAAGCCAAATTGTACCCGCGCAGGTATTCCATGTGGTGCTCGCTCATCTCGGTCAATCACACCTTAGCACGCCATTTGAACGGAATCGCACGACATCGCGGAAGAAACTATTCCCACTTTGCTTACGATGCCAATATAACGCTCCGGCGGAGTTCCTTCCGCAACAACATAAAGCGGGTAGGGCCGACGAGCGGCACAGCCTGCTACCAATTTAAATGACGTTCAAGTTTACTCTATGTACGACCTTTGTTCACTGACTAAGATTTCTGAGGTGGCACGGGGTTCAAAATGCCATTGTGGGGCACGGGGTTCAGAATGCCATTGTGAGGCACGGAGTTCAGAATAGGTCCCGCGATGGACAGTGTTGCATTTTAAGCCTAAGGGTTAATCAAGGGTAAGGGTTAAAAACCCCTTAATATTAACCCTTAACATCAGTTGGGAGCGTATTTAAGGGTTACAAGGGACTGGTCGGCCGCTTCGCGGCCTCCCATCCCCTTTTGTGAAATAAATAATCTGGACCTGGCACAGCACTGAAGTGCAACACTTCACTTCACCTCTGGCTGCAGTATTCTGGGGCATTTTTTGTTCTTTTGGTACCATTCAATTCTATCCCTCGGACGTGGAGGTTGTTCAAACTAAACTACCTCTGGGGTAATTGGTTTAATGAGTTGAACTTCTAATATCTTTCGAGCCGTACACTGAAATAGGAGCACGTTCGCTGCTGTTCGCCGCGGCTACCTTTGTTTCAGGTGTGGTGGGAGACATCTGTCAATGTTAGCGCACAGGCAGTGTCTGTCAATGTTTGTTGTAAGGGTGACGTAGTGCCGGCCATGCCGAATGATTAATTGCCTGTGGGCCGGTAGCACTCGGGAACCAACTGTCAAGGGCCGCAAGCTGCCGCGGCGTACGGCACCAGCGGAGATGAGCGGAGCTTAAAGGCTTCAGACAGACAGAGAAGCGTAATTTTATAAATAGGGTGATTAATGACATGAATATGCTTACTAGTCACCAAATATTGGGCAACAGACCTCGTGGGATCGCACTGGGTGACATGGCCCTTGCCAATCTTGCCCTGTTCTTCTTTCCATTGATCACTGAAATCTTCGTGTTCATTGTAGTTCGTTCACGCTGTAGTTCAATAACTATAACACTCATTTTAAGCCTTGGCATTGTAATGGGGGGTCTTGCCAAATCCTGGAGGTCCAGGATCAAAACTGAGCTCACAATGAAAAATCAAGGGGGTAAAAGTCCGTCAAATTTTGAGGGTTCGCCGCAAGTTTTATCATCGTCCAAATTGGGAAGATTGCTCCATTCTGATTCTCACACAGATTCCACAAATTTTTTGAGGCTCTCAGATGATAACTTGGCTGCTGGGGAGGACCCTGGTCAAATTGCAGGAAATTTGACCCAGAAAGAGCCGAGCATTGCGATGATCGCCCAAATTGGGAATATTGCTCCATTCTGATTCTCACACAGATTCCACAAATTTTGTGAGGCTCTCAGATGATAAATTGGCTGCTGGGGAGGCTCCTGATGCGTGGTTCTGACCAAATAAAGCAGAACCCGACGCAATCGAGCGCGGATCAGGAGTCGGAAATTTTGGCTCTTTTTTGCGGCACGGCGCATCAAGCCTCACTCCCGCGCCTCCAGCGACTCCAGGAATGGAGTCCTTCGACAGAGCCGGATGGGTCTCTAACGGCAAAACGTGGAAGGACGTACCCAAGATTGTCCGCACCGTCTGCCGAAATAGCTTCTAAATCCCCCACCAAGTCGCAGTCGCAGTATATATACGTTACCGCACGCATTATCGCGCGAGTGGTAGATACCTAAGGCGTTATATCAGTACTCAACAGCAGAGAAAAGCTCGCGACACATGGATTATGGAGGTGGAATGGAGCCCGGCCAACAGGAGTCGTGCGAGTCGTTGAGCTGCTCGGGTGTGATGTGGAGGCATAGCACCACCCGAAGAACTCAGCCGTCATGAGCAGCTTGGCATATGCAGGGAAGGGCGAGGAGAGGCAGCTTACGAGGGGGAATGGGAATGGGAAACTCACTTCGCGTCAATCGTGCCTTCAAGATCCTCCGCGGTTTGGGTTATCTGGGAAAATTTTCCAGCAGTCAGTTTGAGCGAGGTATGAGCGCGAGGGACGCACCTCGTTGGGGAGCTCGCGGCCGGGACAAAATTCATCTCCAGCTCCTTGTGTTTTTGCTCCTTCATGGCTACGCCGAATCAGATGCGGTGGAGTCAAGATGGAGACTGTCAGCGTACCCATGAGCTGCTGCGCGACGATGAGCTGCAGGCTCGGATTGTTTTATCAGCCGGGGAGAAGCATCGTAATGTATTGCCCGCGTCCATTCCGGGTCACGTGAGCTTGGGCGTCAGAATGGTCGAGAAATGGTGCAAAAAATATGATGGCGGAGCCATAGCCAGTGGCTGCCTGAATTTTTCCCCTCTGATTAACGTCTCCCACCCGTCCATGCCTGGAGCGGTAAAAGCCCGATGGATGCAAAACATAGAGTAAACCGACTCCGTCGAGCCATTTCTCATTGGACTGCCTCACACCATATATTTCAAACGGTACTGATTTTCCCGCCGTTGAACGTCTTCAACCATAGTTCGGCGATCTCGGCCACGTCATAAGTCATTCAATTTTGGTCGAATGGAAGCTCAAATCGTTGACTTACAGGGCCATCCATACCTGCAATCCCTTTCTTTTTGGGCGGGAAGAGGCGGGGATTATGATGTCAAGTCACATGTTTCAAAATGTAAAGGATTGAATGCCCTTTGGATGGATCAGATGGCTGGCCGAATTTGGGCTTGAGACGAACTTGCACCTCGTCCTGACGAACTTGCAGGGTTTTTGGAACACGCGTCCGCTTCCGACGAAGTTTCTTTCGCTTAGTTTTGATCTGACGAGCTTGGGACCGGGTTTTATTCACCCGTTCTCCGGGTCAATTTCCCCATTCACCCGAAAAGCGGGTGAAAACCTGGTGAACCACTTTTGGGTTAGAATCAACCATTTGAACAGGTGATTCGGTTTCACCCGTTTATATCATACTTTTCACCTGTCAGCACTTGAGTAGGTATGTCACCCGTTCAGAATCGGGTGAAAGTACCCCAGTTTCCGGTTGAATTTCCTTTGGCACCAGTAATTGAACTATTCATCCTTTAAGATAGTGCTTGTCTGTCAAGACTGTAAAATATATATTTTGCTTCGTTCTTAGAGTGAATTCGGACTTGAAGACGGTAGATCGGACACAAGTCCCGATGCACGTGCTTTATTTGATGGACCAATCAGCTGCGAATTATGGTAACGTAAGTTGGTCGCGTCTCTCTCTTTTACTGCCACCATCTCCTCCTTCCCCAGCTCGTATCATCCTCAGTCTCCTCTCCTCTTGCTTGTCGACCCTCAAAACCTGTGTCTATAGTCTATCTGGCTTGGCTGTCTGGGTCTTCCTGGTCTGCCTGTCTGCTTGATGCTGCTTTTCTCGCTGGGCTACTTGCTGGTACTTGATGTGCTGCTGGAAACTACTGCGCTGAGCTCGGGCCCAGGTCTTCCCTGGCGCAATACTAACCTTTCATCCTCTCCCCAGAGTCCCCGATGGATGTATGTGCATGGATTGCAGGTATGTGACTTAGCTCTGCCGAGGTCTAGCCCTAACCAATCGTGTTCCTTGGTTTTCAGTCACTCGTTACGGCTTGAGTGGTTACGGTGTTTCGTCGTCGTTGCGGTTGTGATATCAATGTCGAGTCGGCCTCATTCGCTCTTCACTGCAGTAAGTTTTATGTTTTGTTCCCTTCAATGTTTGTCTTCTGATCCAACTATTGTTTCTAAGTGTATTCTCTCCCTGTGTTTCGATCTATCCGCCATGTATTACCTAAGAGTAGTCCTTGTACCTCGCCAATATGTATGTTTTTCCCCCCCTTTTTATCGTGGGATTAAGGAGCAAAATAAATTGTCGAAGCGGGGCGGAATAACCCGAAGTTAAACCTGTGTCTGGGTTACACGAATCACCCGACAAACGGGTTAATAAAACCTTGCAAATTGTAACCCATACGCCGGGTGAAAAGCAAAAAATATTTGATCAAAGTCGCCCGTTTGCAACCCATTTGAACGGGTTGCTCTCACCCGCCAACTGACCGGACCCGGGTGACTTCCACCCGACAACCTGTGCATGTTGACCCGTTTACCGGGTTAGTTAACTAGCAAAATTCACCAGGTTTGGGTCTTATAGTGAAACCTTTGGGCATGTATTTGGTGTTGAATTCCTTTGTTTTCTTTTGGGGTGTTGAGTCCTCCATGAACGCGACCAAAGATTATATATAGTTTTGAGTCTGTCGAGTACCTTTCGATGTAGTAGTTTAGTTGAATATTATTATTCTTTTCATCAATTGCATTCCCCGTCCCAATTCACGAAAATTCCTGCCAATAGTGGTGCCGCGAACCCAAGTAATGGTCAGCAAATCTGGCTAATTTACCTCCGATTACTGCTAAATTATTTCCAACGTCCAGAGAAAGCTAATGAAGGAAACCTCGATAATCTGGCCGAATTACGTTGAATTGCCCCAATTTCCGGGCAATCTGGCCTTCTTACCAAAGGAGGCTTTTCCTGATGTACTCACTAGGATACTAGATTTCTACACAGTTGTTAGGCTCGAGACCAGCCTGTCTATGAAGCAAGCTGTCGATAGACAGGCTGGTCGATCTGAGTTTGAAATCCCATAACGCGCGAGATACCATAAAAGGCATATTTATAAGCAAAATCAAAGATCTAAAGTAACACTAGTAAATTGTTGGAATACGGCATTACGTGGCCAAGCTTGGCGCACTCACGTATGTCACCGACGGATCACGGAGGTGTACGTGGCCTCTCGTATATAGCTTACGCGTTGCCTGAGCACGCTCCTTTATCCGTTTGCCTACGTACCCCCACTGTCCGTACCTACTAGGCCAAACGTTCTTCTATTTGTTGCTACCCGGGTCCCCCTCCGAGCCGGTAAAAGTCCAACATAAATAACACGTCTTTTTGCTTCTACACCGCTTCAGCCACCCTCTGGGACCTAACAACGACATCCATTAGACTGTTGTCTTGCTCGCGGACCTTACTGAGGTCTCCCTGGCCCCGGAGCTTCAAGATCTTCGGCCAGAAACCGTGATTCACCACGAATCACCAGTTCCGTGAAGCCTAAGACAATCGCTGATCTGTCTGCTTGTACATCCTCACTTTCTCTCGCCAATTACCACACCTGTGTTTGGTTTTGGAATAGAGTGCCTCATGTTTGGGTTTCCAAAGATGTGTTTGGTTTTGAATTCAATTAATGCGATTTGTTGATTGAATTGATGTGCATCGCCACCAAGCCATTGTCACAAGTTTCAAAATGTGGACTGGGAATGAGCATGGCTCACTCAATACGGCTCCAAACCCACTGGTCTTGGGGGCAATCCTACTCAAAATTTAGCCAGCATCCCAGAAAACAAGTTGCCATCCAAATCCGAGCATTTTTGCGTGAGCTATGCCTTGCAAACCATCCATTGGTTTCAATTCAATTAATGAAGATACTATCCTCCCCCGCCGGCCCGGACATACCTACAACTCGGACACACAAGGATTTCTCGTGCAATACTGAACCGTTTCCCATGATTTTTGGTCTCATATGAGCTGTATCATATTCCCTAAGGATCCTATACCCCCAAACCGCCAGGGTCTGCGTGGTTCCCAATTAGCAGGCCCCGAGAAATGGGGAGTGGTGTAATTTTTCGATGATTTTCGCTATTTTAGAGCTCTATGGAGCTACTTATCATGCTATATATTAGCAATAATACATCTCAAGATGCGTACATATTGTCCAAGGCCTCATGTAAAATTTTAGGCCTCCAGGTGCTCTGAGGAGATCTATTCAAAGATGTCCAGAATTGAAACCGTTCATACCGACCCGGAAGTTGTCAACTTGGCTCCTCAATCCCACTTCAAGGTGAGCGTCGCGGGTGGGAAGTTCAGGATATGCGAAAGAGAGCAACGAGGGAGGACTCGCAGTCGACGTTGTGCCCTTCTTCGTCTTCGCCCTGCGAAGCCGTGGTTGCTGGTGAGAAAAAGAGTCAGGTGGCCGCGGGGATCGTGACTTGGACGACGGCCCGGAGATTCGATATGAGGGATCGTCGGGAGGGGGAGGGGGGATGATGGGAATGGAGAGAACCGTGTTTCTCCGATGGGACCTTGCAGGCAAGTGACATATAGCTTGTGAGGTCTGCTCCCAATGCGGACGGATTTGGCCCGAAAAAAGGCCGTATGTTTCATCCGTACGCGGACGAAATCGGACCCCAAGTGCCTCCATGTCTCATCAGAGATGGCGACGCAAACGGCCACCTTGGATACGGAGGACGGGCCTCTGCATGCAACCATGTCCTCAGGCTCCCGGGAATCTCTTTCTGAAAAGGACTGTTAGACGAACCCTTTAAACACATATATATAGTAGTGTTCCTACATTATGCCTGGCTTCTGCAGTAATAATTGCAATGGATCGCTATGAGGGAGGAACAGTTGTTTTCGACGTCCAATCCCTTATGCCGACGGACCCGCGTCACGCAGAGGTTCTATCCAGCATGCGGACGAAACGACGCCAAAAACAGAGCTCCCGATCCCCGGATTTGGCGCAAAAGCACGCGGACGGAAACGGCCAAATCGGGCTTTTCGGATCGAACCTCACAAGCCTTATGGACTGCGTTTTAGGCCAAAATTCCATGTAGCACCTCAGTACCTGCCAAAATTTGTGGAATTTCTGGGAGGGACGGAATGTTGTGCGCGATGTCGAAACCATTTTTGGCCCTGTGTAAGTTTCTCCGTGCCAGCCCTCAATTTTTTCCGGGTCAATGTCCTCAAAATTGGCAACAGCATTCCTTGGACGCCCATGTAGCCGCTCAGTACCTTCCAAAATTCGTGGAATTTCAGGGAGGGAGGGAATGTTGTACGCGATGTTGAAACCAGTTTTGGCCCTGTGCAAGTTTTCTTCGTGCCAGCCCTTAATTCTTTCTGGGTCAAATCTCCTCAAATTGGCAACAGTATTCCTTGGATGACCATGTAGCCCCTCAGTACCTTCCAAAATTTGTGGAATTTCTGGAAGGGATGGAATGTTGTGCGCGATGTTGAGACTATTTTTGGCCTAGTGCAAGTTTCTTCGTTCCAGCCCTCAATTTGTTCTATCCTCAAACTCCTCCACGTTGACTACGTGCTAACTGATGATGGGCACAATCGCTGCCAGCCACGCATGGACTAAGCCTGGTTCCCTTTCTGATCCGACCCACTGATCCTTCACGATCTTCTGCGGCTCTGTGGAAAAGTACAGTATATCGAGCGGGACCTAAGCGGTACTTGGGGGTGGTGGGCGGCACTCCAGCAGTACTAGCCAAGCGGCAATAGCATCATCACTCAAGCGGCAGCAGCGGTGATTGCATCACCACTCAATCCAGATGAGCACTGCACAGCGGCAATAGCCCAAGACATGCCAAGAGCCAATTACCTATCGGGACTCGTGTTTCAAACATTTTTGGCAAGATTTTTGGGTCAGAATACATTCTCACGAATTCTCTGCATCGTGCGCAACTACTTTCGGACTCGCACCCGTGCTCAGAATATTCACATTCGCTACGAAGCTTTTAATATTATGATGAACTTGGGGTAGGCTCGTCCCCATCCAGGAAATCAAACAATGAGACAACACGACAATCACACAATCAGAGAAATAAGAAGAGTTGATTTACCGGCTGGGCCCTTTTGTCGCCTGTTTTAGTGATGGATTTGCGCCCCGCCATTTCAAGCCTCTGACTTCGTAAATTCACGCAAAGCTGGATTTTGCAGCTCGTCCCCTGGTAAGTATTGCCCCAAGTTTTATTTGCGAAAGATGGATAACTTTTCATTTGGGATTGATTGGGCCCTCCTTATTTTTTCTTCTGCCCGGAAAACATGTTGGTATCTATGGATAGAGAATTAAAAATTATCCATGTTTGAATATATGAGTTTGGGAAGGTTTTTGGAAGGTTTGCGGCGCGTTTTTTTCAAGTCGGAGACTTGGAATGGCAGGGCGGAAACCCTTCACCAAAACAGGCGACGAAAGGGTCCAGTCCGTACACGAGGTTACCATTTCATCACGCCTTTCTGATCTCATGTGATATATTGTGGTCATTATCATTTGTCACTCCTGCTATCCACATTCGTCACTTACTGTCTTGTAACTGAGTGTACGTCGACTGGCTGGCGAGTCTAAACTTGGGGTGCAGCTCGCTAAGTCACAGTGGGGCAAAGTTCAATCATGATCCGTTGATCGCGGTGCCGGCAGAGATTTCGGATCAGCGACGTGGCAGAGCTAGTTATGCGCAACTTCACCCAGGAGCTCATTGACGAGATCCTCGATCACGTAGCAGACAAGATACTGCGACGGACCGGGCCAGGACATCGCGGCTTTCCACCTAATGAATGGCTAGGGCAAATGGGTGCCCTCGGGCTCGTCTGCAAGCAATGGTGGCCGCGCACCAGGCTCCATCTATTCTCTTACTTGACGCTCCGGCCGGCCACAATCCAGGCTTTCTTCGGCCTTGTGGACGCTTCACGGTTACCAATTTTGACGTTTGTCGAAACTCTAGATCTCCGATTCGATCAGGGCCCCCGGCTTCTCGACGACGCCCAGCTCATCCGGTTTCGGCAGAGCTATAAGCTCACAGACCTCTGGATCCGACTTCCCCGGATGGAGCACTCGGATACGGATATTCAGGAGTTTTGCTCCTCGTTGCAATCTCACGCCTCGATTTTGGGGGACTACTGTACCCACTCTGTCTTCATTCACCATGACATTCCATAACATTCCACTTAGTGTGGCAGTGAGTGTCGTGTCGGCTTTCCCGGCTCTTCAAGCTCTGGATCTGTCGGGACTTGAAATAATAGCCACAGGCACCGTCCCCACGCCACGCCCTCTACCTCCAAACCTTAGGACTTTGCGATTCCAGGTGCAAGGGGAGGGGGCAGATGCTTTCTTCGGCTATCTTCTATCCCTTCAAAGTTCCCCTGCCCTCGAGACCATGGAACTAGATGCACGTCACACAGAGCCAAACGGCGCTGTTGCTCTCTATTTTCGTAATTCAGGAGGCACGATTCAACACCTCGTGCTTGACGGTGTACGGCAGCTTCAACCAGGTCAGTGCCTCGGAACTTCCGGAGAGCTTCTTCTACTGACACAGCCTGGTCATAGGAGTTGCCTCCTGCGCGCAGTTAGCCATCCGGTATAGCCCCAACCTTCGAAGTCTGTATATCATCGGGGAGGTTACACCCATGCTTGGATTCATCTCAGAAGTCTCCTCGGGCATATTGGGTAACCTCCGCATTTATCAAGTCATGTTGGCAGATGAGGTTGTGTCCAACCCGTGGGGCGATGTCGATCTTGTTCTCGCGGAATCGCGATTTAGCGCTCTGACTTACTTTAAGGTCTATGCGACCCATATCGAAATCCTCGAGGAGTTGTCCCCCGCCCACCACCAGCTTGACTTCACCAGCTCACCGGAAGTCAGAGCGGCGATGCCGTTGGCCACATCGCGCGGGATTATGGCATGTTCGCCATTCGGATAGATTCGTAGTTTCTCATTCCAGTAGGGGGGTCATAATAAGGTTCTTCAAAGTATGGTGCAATTCACTTAATCGCCACAACTTTGTGAAAACGGTTATTACGCCTTCAGAAAACAATTGGATTTTTTATTCCTCTTGGGAAACACTCAGTTCACCAAGAGGAAACTTTTAATAGGATGAAAAATGAGGGACTAATTCTTTTCTGGTCGAACGGATTGGGACTGACCAGCCAACTGGGGCCTCTATCGGTGAGATATGGGACGTTCCTGCCGGTGCAGCCCGGGCTTTAGTTATTTCGAAGAGGAACATTCATCCGAACGAGGAGATTACCATCCATTACGGCAGGTCCTCGAATTTTACCACCTTCCTTGACAATCCTAATTGGTACTCAGTGATTTCATCCATCCGCCGTGTCTCTGTGAGGAGTGTCTTCGACTGCACACGGCTACGGGCACTTCTTCGTTGATCCACCCAACTGAGGCACAGAGCGAACCGGTGAGATATGCGTTCCCCTTCCAGTCGGCAAATGCTCATCCTTCACTTAGGAATGGGAGCTTGGAACGGAAACATTCATACAGATCCGGAAATGCGGATATGTTGAGGGCGAAGACATCGTCTTGTCTTACAATTTCGCGAAGCGGATGATAGGGCCAAAAGTATGCAATGATCTGCTGACGTATTATGCACTGCATTGTCGAGATCGGCCACAGTGAAAAACGAAGGAGGGCGAAAATTCCTCGACTGAAAACTTGGCTTATATACAAGTCAAAATAAACCCATCGTTATAGAAGTTGAAGTACAGTCGCCTCGGTCTTAACCCACACCTCACTTGCTGCATTTAAACAGAAAAATGCACACCCTGCAATATGCCGATAGTGGCGCGCATTTTGCAGGAAGATCTCAATTGAAGTGAGGAAATAGGATCTCCTCATGTTCAGTGGGCACAGCTTTTTCGACGCGGGATTGACGCGGGTGACACGCTGGCGCGTATTAGTGAGCCCCCCCGGTACGCCATACCTACCTCCCGTCCACATCCTCGTAAATGACCTGTCTTGGCGTATTTCAGTAACTATATGAAGTTTGCTCAAGCAATGAGCATCTAAATGTAAAACAGGGTTTGAAATTTGTTCTGTTTAAACACCACCGCTCGGCGGGCCACTGCGCTGCTGACCCAGTTTAAACACCGTTAATCAGATGTTCGAACATCAGAAGTGTTTTAAGACGTTAACTATACCACGGAATGGACTACGTGGCAGGAGGTGCAGGGCTGCACATCTAGGGGGGAAATCATCTCGTTATTGAGAGGAACAAGTGCCCAAAATTGAATCTACGTGTGCCTCACTATTGAATGGTTTAATTCAGCTGAGAGCAGGAGGGATAAGGGAGCACTTGACATATTTAAGGTTTGAATTGATCCTGCGAGATATTCACATTTTGAACCACATGCCCCGAAATGGCATTTTGAATCACATGCTTTGTAATGCCATTTTGAACACTATTGAATGGTCTAATTCACATTTTGAACCACATGCCCTGAAATGGCATTTTGAATCACATGCTTTGTAATGGCATTTTGAACACTATTGAATTGTTTAATTCGCATTTTGAACCACATGCCCTGAAATGGCATTTTGAATCACATGCTTTGTAATGGCATTTTGAACACTATTGAATGGTTTGATTCGCATTTTGAACCACAGGGTTCAAAATGGCATTACGAAGCATGTGATTCAAAATGACATTTCGAGGCATGTGGTTCAAAATGCAAATTAAACCATTCAATAGTGTTCAAAATGGCATTACGAAGTATGTGATTCAAAATGCCATTTCGGGGCATGTGGTTCAAAATGCGAAATAACCATTCAATAGTGTTCAAAATGCCATTACGAAGCATGTGATTCAAAATGCCATTTCGGGGATACTGTAGTATTTCGTTCAATTCTAACGCGCTGTGACCTGTGACAGAAAAATTAGAACTTTGAAGTTCTAAAATCGGCCGAGAACCGCGTGACACCTTTTTTTTTCTTATATCAAAGAGAAAAGTTGTAGAGCCTCTAAAAACACTTATAATGTGGTTGTTCTACACCCCAGGAGACACTTGTATCGGCGGACAGCGCTGTGCCAAGAGAAATCGAGTTAAAAGAGGTCAGATCAATCAGCTGACATATGCACAATTTTTTATGAGGACACAGATGCGGACATTGCGGCAGTCGAAACGGAGGGGTCAGGCAAACACACACACTGCGCAAATGCAAAGTACGCGGATTTTTGGAGACATGCCAACGACAAAGATGAGGATTTGGAGGTGCCGGGGCTGTCGTAGTTTACGTGTGGACTCAACTGTGTCAATTCCTGCCACCGGCGTCGTTTTTGAAGAGCCACGAATGAGGGAAAGATGGAAGGAGTTAGTTCCCCCTCACGTGAAAAGCGGCATTTCGTGTGAACCCCTTGGCGCCATCGACCACCACACATCACCGCTGCGTGGCGGAGCAAAAATGGGCTTTTTTTGAGCATTTTTCAGCCATTTTGTGACCTCTTTGGCACATTCTGATATGCCCTTGGTGACCCGTGACAGGTAAGAAAAATTTCTTATATTTTGGGTCCTGTGACGCGTGACATAAGAATTGAACGAAATGGTACAGTAACCGCGCCCCGGGATCCATGGGGGTAGTGACTGAGTTGCAGTTCTCGTATCCGAAATCACGTAGAATGGACTAAGTCGAAGGGTTCGGCTGGCACGGTTTTGCTCTATGGAGCACCCGAGATGAAACTTGGGTTCGCCATTGTCAGTGATCTCGAATTGGGACGCCAAGGCTAGCCCCAGTACCAGATATTCACATGCCAGATGCCAATCGCCTGCTAACCGACGATGGCAACGTTGGTGCCAAGCCATTGGAAACAGCGGCGATATTGATAGATGGAAAGGGGTCGCATATTTGCGAGCTCAATCTTATATAATTCTGTACCGGACATCAGAATAAACAACCACAACACGGAGGGCCGGTTGACGGCCAAAATGGGCCCTGTACCCACCTATAGGTGTAGGATGGCTAGCCAACCCGTTGGCTAGAGTCATAATTTGAAATAGTAGGTTTACTTGGCTACAGACATGTACTTTATTGTAAATATTACAGCTATGGCTCCATCTGTAGATCTTGCTAGAGTGGCTTGATTTTTGACGCCGTATTGAGGCCACAAGGAAGTCGCCGAGTACCCCAATTACATATTTCTGAAAAACAATTACACGTGAGTTTGGCGGGCCATCACTTTGATCAAAAATCCGGGAAATCCGACTATCGATTTTCTCCTGGACTCAGTTGGTACCCTTATGCTTTGAAAGCCCGCCAGTACATTTCTCAATACTAACATATTCCCCAATTCTATTGCAGGGCAAGACGGTCAAAATTGAGGCCTAACATATACAATAAACCCATCCACACCACGACCAAACCAAATTCAAAAAAACTACACCTCATCACCAACCACAAATTCAGTTCAACTTAAACTCCATAATCCCGTATAAAGCCATCGTCAGTTCTCCGATCGACACTCTTAAAACCTCGGTGACCGCATCTGCGACGCATCCATGGTCTAGATACCAACGGGTGTATGGAAATGCGACGTATCCCAGGCCTATCGTCGTCTTCCCATGCATATCATGTGGCAGATTGAGCAGATTGTCGCCATAGATGATCGGCAGCATGTGGATCGTTGCAACAACTTTGGGAATCGTCGCATCATTCAAGGACGTTGTGGGTGTATAATATCAACACCCGGCGCAGATGGTGAACTTTATCTATGACCCTGTGGCATGCTGAATATGGTGAACAAGAATATAAAACAAGATCACCTTAAATCATGGTCAATTGCCCACTTTACTACTATAACTACATGAGCCAATCCCAAAAAGTGTGTTTTGGGATATCTCACATCATGGAGGAGCACATAATAGGGCCAACATGCAATTTCCTTGGATGGCCAAATTGCAATGTTTTCCACCATCCTGCGATTTGCCTTTGTAACAGATTGTAACCATATCACAATGCCGATCACGGACCTACTAGCCATTGGCAACGGATTAACGGTCCGGTCTTCCTGGCCCTCGAGGTGCGGTTGGAACTGGCTGCTGGGAGGCACCGGAACAAGGATCGCTCGGTATGCAGCGCCGAATTGCTGTGGCTGCGGGAAGGGCTTCACTTTTAGAAGGACGTCTGAATGTCGTCCAAAATCGTGGGGTAAAACCGTTGCCAAGAACCAGCCTACCATAAATTTTTGGGAGTGTTTTGACCACTGTGCAATCAATTCAAGCCGGACTTCGACGGCGTCTTGCTGGGAGGATAGCCAGCGAAATTTGGGTTCGAACTGTTGCCTCGGATTTATTTTCATGGCTCTGATGCTTTTGACACGAAGCTTGGGGCTCTCCATGTCAATCCAAACAAATGCAGAAAAATTATACGAGGCTAGATTAGAGTCTATTGAGAAGGTTTACAAAAAATCCCTGAAAAAATATGGACTCCTGGCTCAGAAAAAAGTGTCATGCAAGGACCATGGAAAATGCAAGGACTGTGGAAAGACTGTACATACCGACAAGGATATCTGGTTGAGATTTCACAGAATCCGATGACATCCCCAGACCACGGATTGACGTCACATCAAGAGCCGCGTCTCAAGTGGCAAGGATCCAAAGAGGCCAGCGAAGGAAGTCATTCGGAACCAACCTTCTCCTTGTCCAGATCCGGGAGAATCAAATTCTTCAGCAGGTTGAGGAACCATTCGTGAACGAGTCGTTTGAAGGTGAGCTCGGGGCACCTGTAAGACGTTGTTAGAAGACACCGGCCGAAATGGAGGAATTTCGGTACCATTTTCGTTGCTCCTCAAATGAGCGTCCTTTTAACCGAGAGCCTTTGACTTTTAGCCCAGTAACGGAATAATGATCGGCACGGCAAAAGAGATAACACGTGACAAAAATGTTCAGAAGCGGTGGCCCCACAGAAGGCGCCAGAACAACGGTGCGGTACAAAACCGACCCTGTGGATCATCGCGCGCGCAAATTGGACGCTTCTGGGGCGAAAAACCACATCTGCCGCCGGGGGAACATTCCAAAAAAGGAAATTTTCACCCTAGGAACTGAACCGCTGTCCGATCAAGGGGTTTCTGGCGCCCGCGGACATGGCATAGACACAACCTACCCCTGCGCCCTGTTTCTGCAGCGATCGGAGAGGTTTTATGACGCACTGATGGCGCTGGGGGCAGCGCCGAAGGGGACTATGAGTAGGTGAGGCGAGAGGACGATTGGTTGGGATGAAAGCGGAATGAATACTCAAAAGAGAATCCCCAGTTCCCTCCCAGCCCGGGATGGTCGAGACGAATACGCGATATTTAGTCTGAGTGCCGCTCACCCCCCGCCATCAGGTTCGGGTGATGGCGCTGATCGCAACATCGATGCCCGCCGCGGTTGAATTCTGATCTAGCCGTTCAATTGTTCACCTACAAAATTCGGCGCGACTGAATGGCAGATACCTTTCAATCCGCCCGAAGTCTTTTGTACAAGAAAAGAAAAAGAAATCAAAAGAAGTGCTGTCTCGAAATATGCACCGGCGAGGAATCGAACCCCAGGTCCCGCGGGCGGCTCCCGTAGCATCAAGCAACAAGCGGCACTCATTCTATGCGGGGGTGGACCGTACATCATCAGCACTTTCTCTGATTCTATTTGAATTTTTTCGACTACTCTGATGTTTTTGCGAGCAAGAATTAACAATCGGACCACAACTTGAAAGTCTCTTCATCCTGGCGAGTTTAGTTTGGGGTAAATTAATTTGAGCAGCGCCTCACTTGGGGTTTTGGGAAACAGCAAAAAGCAAAGACAAAAGGACAAGTTTAATTTTGGCCGATCAAGATGGGCCGAACTACTGAAATGTTTACGGCATTCGCCTCATGGCTTTCACGCGTTGTTCACGCGGCGTCCTTCCCCTTAACCACCACCTTGTCCTTCACACTGGTCGCTCTTCCGGTGCTTTGTAGCGATAAAAACCTGTCATGTCTCGTCTTGCTATTGAGTCTCAAACAATCAATATCCATGGTGCGAGCAAATTGGTTATAAAATCCGACCACACGGTTTATTTCCCCAGGAGGTACTGGAGGGAATGGTGGGCGGGGCCGCGTACGAGGTGGTAGCGGGGGGGAAGGAGAGGGTCCTAGGACGTATTTGCGTTATAAGGTCAATGCTGGATCCTTCACCGTTAACAACAATCTGTACGTTTATTCCGTCCGATCGGTTTCCCGCTTCACTGACAACGCTTCGATTCAGAGTCGGCTCCGCGGTACAGCAACCGGAAAGTGGTGAGATAACCATGATTCCTTCTTACCGGTACCAGTGCCATTAATCACCCAGCTCGTAGAGCTGCACGGAGGCGCAAAATGATGCTACAGACAAGCTACAGAGTTCTACTGGTCGAAATGCCGTCCAAGAGTCTCAGAAACACGACGGTGAGATTTTTATGTAGTAGAGCTGAATGCCCGAACTAACCGCTGAGCCTCTTTGGGACCCAAGTTGCTACGGTATGGCATCCATCCACCGAATCATGCGGTGCTCCCACTTCTTGTGCGTGGGACGGAGGCGAGTGCAGCCGGCATGTTCGCTTTGAGGCCTTCAAAAGTATAATCACAATGATCACGAAGATACTTCTTGACGCGCCCCAAAAGAACTCGATGGAGTTCAGCTCGCAGTGGTATTTGGGGCAGAATATCACCGGATGCCCTGCGTCTTCGATTGTTTCAGCAATCATTGACCGCTGCTCCAGAAAATCTGCCTGCATTTCAAGGACTCGCACAGCACAGCAGTCTCGGGGGGCAGCATGGATGCCTTTTTTGCACTCCTTGACAAATTTACCGGTGGGCCACAAATGCTCCTGGAGTACAGAAAAGTCACATGGTACGCGTCAGGACGGAGCAAATTCTCCCTTTGGGCTGAATTCTGCGCATGCGAAGCTCGGTGAGGGTCTATGGTACAATCAGAAGTAGCGCTCAAATCCCTTCCAAGGTACACTTAAATCAAAAAAAAAAAAAAAAAAAAAAAACTCGAGCCAATTGGCCACTAAATTTTGATTGCGGCAGCTAGGTGACCCGCACCATACATCTCTTCACCAAGATGTTAGCAAAACACCATGAACTGATGGGCACCCAGGCAGAGTCGGAAATCACCACCTAGATATGGGTGGCACAAAACACTGTCAGCAGGACACCGTGAAGCTCCCCATCGGCGCAATCGACCTCGGAGGCGGATATCGACTACTGCGCAAGTGGGACTCGACCAGTCGACCAGTACGCCAATGTGAAGCGGTCGCTATTCGCCACTATATTGAAGACGAGTTCGGTGAAGATGCCGCAGAGGCATGTCATCCGTCGGTGGTTCGATGGGCCAGGGCGCGATTATCCACAGGCCAAATAGCGAAGTCGTCGTGGAAGGAGGAAAGGCAGACCGAGGCAAGGGTATCACGGCAGGTTAAGGTGTGTTAAAAAAACATGCTCTTTCCCCCGTTCACTCTGCAACATGGCCCAAATCAAAACTGAGACAGTCGGATCGAACTCGCCCGAGTTCTGTATTATTTTATCCTCAACGTTGACGATGAGGACGATGAACGATACCTGGCCGTGGCTTCTTTCTTCAGTCCTCCTAGTGCTTATCTTGTCGAAGAGTCGTCCAAAGATTACTGGTCCTTTCAATACTTGGGCGACAATGATATTCGAGCAGTCGATATCAAAGACATCACCGCATCCGTTATGATGGCGCCGGATGAACAGTACGTGCTCGTTCCTCACGAGCATCGACCACCTGGCTCTGAGGTGAACCGTTGGTTCCTGATGGAAAAGCCTGGGTTGAAGCTCGCGCAGTTGACGGGATACGAGGACGATATGGACGTGGACTACTGAAGGTGTAAGGAGCAGGGCAGATTGAGCGCGGTGAGTTCCATTTCTCGTTTGGCTCTGTGTTTCTTTCCCTAATGCTGAAGCTCCGTCGGTGTGTGTAAGGTGGTCCGAAACGGGGTGGACCAGTGCGCAACGCGGCAGTGTGGAGCGCGACCTGAAACACGGAAGATGGGGCTGGAGCCAACAACACAGGTGAGTCCTCGTCTCCGCTCTTCCCTACATCCACCTATTCTTCATCGCCCATACTCGTCCCCCTTTTTCACTCAGACTCACATGCTCGTTCACCCCCTCCCTCATTATTTTCTTCCCTCACGTTTACTCGCTAACCATCGCTCGCAGATTGACGACAAGCCCGCCGTCTGTCGCCAACGATGGCCTGTTCGTCGACAGCTACAAGTTTGGGCATGGATCAACCAGCGCACAATTCGGATTTTGGAGAAGCTGAGGCATGTCGGGTTTCGGTTGGCTCTCGATAATGCGGCTGCTTGTGCGCAGAAGCTCGAGGTGTGTTTGGCTCCCTATCTGTCCGTTTTCGCGTCGCATGATCTGACATTATCCATCATGAAGACGGACCTCAACCTGCCACTTGTGGTTGACTCGCGCACGGTTCGGCAGCGGCGAACGAACAGCGGGCAAGAACACGACCCGGATGAACGACTGGCAGTTGCCCATTCAGTCATCCAGTTGTCGGAGCGCAAACGGTCAAGGAATAATACAATATATAACCACGGCGCTGCTGAGTGAAGAAGAACCATGTGGGAGGGAGCGCAAAGAAGAGGGTGAGGCAGACTGGAAGGTGGGAGCTGGTGCCGAATAGATCGTGTCCCTCCAGCGTGGTTTATGGCCTCTCATTCGGTATACGAAATTTGTCCACTTACTCGGACGTTGGCCAAGTCACCCCACAACAGTCATAGTGCGCCGAGCCTTTTCATTTTGAACTTCGTAATTCAAAGACCCATTCTATAGCCACACAATCAATGACTTGGATTAGGCCTCTCTGAGGCGGTAGCTGAACCTTTAGGATTATATCATCAGCTTTGGTTCGCGAGCGCTCTCTCGTCCCTCGACAAGCGGTCATTCAATTTCTTGCTGCGCACATCAATATGCTTCAGCGCGCTGAGGCCGCGCTTGAAGACATCCAAAGAGACAGATGGCATTGGAGAAGTAATTTTTTCGTGTTTACACTGCAAATAATTCATTTAATGGTGGTTACGTAACGTCCGAAATGTCATTTTTCGGCTGAAATGTATGGGATTTTCTAGTCTCTCGTAGACAGACACTTCAACGTTCTGAAACTCGTACCTCGTTTGTTGAAGTCTGTTACTAACCGCAGGGGTCCGATCGGGTCAGAATCTTATTATGTAAACTGCGGAGTTTGAAACCCGAGTCGCACCGTTTGGCATATAAGACATCCAAATTGCTCATGAATTGCTACAAATGGCACCATAACGACTGTATCTAACTTTCTCCTACCTCAGATTTTTGAAAAAGCGAGTAAAACTTGCCCAGTAGAAGAGGCGGTTTTGGGTCATGTGAGTTTCGGCCCGAAAAGCAACCGACGAGCGAAACTCTCAGAAGCTCATCTATATGTCGCAGAAAAAAATAGGAAAGCTTCAGAAAGCTCTATAATCCCACCATGGAGTATCCTTTGACACTATCAGTCCTGGAGTGTTGAGGAACAAGATCTTCTGGAGAAAAGCGGCATGGTCACAGCCACCAACTTTACATAATAAGGTTCCAACCCAATCGGGCACCCGCAGTAACAACAAGACTAGGGATTTTCCACTTGGGGACATCCAGAGAGACAGATGGCATCGGGGAAGTAATTTTTTCGTGTTTACACTGTAAATACTTCATTTAACGGTGGTTCCGAGACGTCCGAAAAGTCATTTTTCGGCCGAAATGTATGGGATTTTCTGACCAAGGGGGTATGGGTATGGGTTTTGGCGGACCTATAGGTTTTCGAGGGGTTCGACTGTAGCAGATGTCTCTAGTGTTTTATAAAAAGCTCACCTCTAACTTAGAGTCATATTAAAAAACCATTCGCCTCTACTTAGTAGTCTTGTTGTTACCGCGGGTAGGGATTAATGAAGGCTTAATGCGAAACAAGGGGCCGAGGTGAGCGGAAAGCGGTGTAAGGGAATAGCAGAAAGGGATGAAAAGAGGGGTATAGGCTAGGGGTGGGTTGTGGTTGCATGACGTGAAAGGTGGAATTTTTTAGGGCCGGAAAAATGCTGTGAGAACATAGGCAGAGGATCTGTCGCTGCCCAGACAAATTTACATTTGTTTACATCCAGAATGGGGGGTCCTTTGTAAAGAATGAATATTACACGTATTTTACATGTAATATTCATACTGTAATTTACACCGCCATTTAAAACCCGGCACTAATGAAGGCCGCTGCACAGCCGTGTATAATACAAGGTATAATACCTTTCAGACCCGGCACTAGTCAAATGGATCTTGCTGTGTTGGCGGGCTGACGTACATTCCATTCCTTGTTGTATACATCCATATGTTCTCTGCGTTTTAAGTCCGGCTAGGTCCGTTTAGGCGCCTAGACTTCCGTGATGCCGGTCGTCTAGCCATGCGCCGGGCGAGGTCCGTTGAGGCGATGCGAAGTCGGCCTAGACCAAGAGGTGAGCGAAAATCTTGTAAAATACAAGGTCCAGCTTCCAGAGGAGCAACGGGAACGCCTCGTAGCAACCTTGGACAAATGGCGCACGGAGAAACAGGCATGCTGCGCTGGCGGCGGGTCTCTCATGTCAAAGCGCGTCGATCTCCCAGATGCACAACTCAAGAAAAGAGCCGACCATGGAGCGGACTTTCTTCGCGCAGCTAAGGTCACTCCGGACTTGATTTGCAAGTTCGTCCAGTTGGACTTAGCCTCTCGCGAGGATCTAAAAGCTATTGCATCCCTTATTATGGATTGGAGACCTGACGCGCAGCTCGCAATCGGCCTTACTCCGAGAGGGGGACACCGACAGAAGCAGCAGAACACCGCAATGACCCCGCCACATCCGACCACCAACACGCCGCATCGGGGTGCACAGTCCATCACCCAATCTTCGTTTTCGCCGGCTCGCATGACATCGGGAGAAACCACATAAGCATCGCAGGCCGCGTGAATCGAGACATTGCGTCCTAGGTTCATTTGAATTCCTGCGGAGTCCCAGAACAACTTTCTAAGGCGCGCTTTTCAGGAATGGATAGCCCTGGTCAATACGAATGTTTCTCGCGGTTCAGATTTTCCTCGGAGCCATTATTGCCTTTACCAGAAGGCAATGAACGGTCTGCCATTTGAAACGGGTGACTTGTCCTCCTTGTGTGCCGCGTAACTGTCGCACTCAATCAATGCATAGCAGCGATGGTTGGGTTATAAACACGCACCGGCTAATGGTATCCCCCGAACGCTGGAATCTCTCGTGAACCATCCAATACATGAAAATTGCTAGCGGTTCCTGTGAAGTGATGAACCGGCTATCCGCAAGCTCTCCGTTCGTTGCCAATTCCGCCCATAGTAGAGAGAACTCCAGGGCAAATACAAACTGTTTTGGCGCTGTTTTGGCGCTGTTTATACCAAATATATGCTCAGCCAATATTCGGTGAATATTCGACATTATGGCTACATAAAAGCTACATATTGGCACGAGTATATCCAAAATATTCCCCACAGCATATATTTCCAGCTTCCCTGCGATTCAAACACAAGAATGAACCAATTTATTTAAGCGGCTACTACAGTCACACAAAGGCACCTCTCCGCCACCTTGTCCCCAACACTGCAGTTCCAAGGGAGCCTATGGCGCCGAATTCGGAGCGTCGAGGGATGGAGTCGCGACCGGCAGGTTGGTCATGGGGAGGAACCGCGGAGGTGGTCTTAATACCGTAGTCTTAGCTGTAAAGCGCGTGTCAGTATATGTCCAATGTGCGAAAATAAACTTTGTGCACACTATAAGGTAGGCGACAGCCACACATGCCGCCGACCCCTGTCACATCAGTCACATTCGTCCAAATCCGGAGAAATGATGCAGTTTAATAGACACATAATGTCTAGACGCGATTTGGGGGCCTATGGTGCAGGTCACCTAGTCACCGCTACCAAAATTTAGTGGCCAAATCGGCCGGAGAAATTTTTTTAAATTAAGTGTACCTCTGGAGGGATTTTAGGCGTACTTTTGAATGTATTATGGACTTGAATTTGGCTCAATGAGCCCAGCGAGCTCGCGTTTGGAAAGGCTGGTGGATGAGTAGAAATCTGTAGCGTCATTTTGCACCTATTTACAGCTCTGACAGAGCTTTTTTCAATATAATACGTGCATGTGGCCAAATCAGCGGGCAACTTTTTTTTTGCTCACTCAGTTTTGCAGTAAATAAGAATCCCTCTTACAGATCTTCTTGGACGTTGAAACGGAGCACATTTGTAAGAGGGATAAGAAATCAAATCAAATTTGAAGCCGCAAAATTTCAAACATTAGCATGCGGTGACTAGGTGACCTGCACCATAAACAAAAAATCTGCCTCCTAGCGATTTTAGTTCCATATCACATCTATGTTGTAAAAAATAATGGGACCCATTGGCCTTGAATTGAGGGACTAGATAGAGTTTTCGTGGCTCAATCACCAATTGAAGCTATATTGCGAGTCTTTCGGCGCCGTAAAGTCGTAAATTACTCAATCCCTGCTGCCTCCACCTCATCCATCAACTTGTCCGGATTAATTCGATGCCCCGGATACCTCCGTGCCGCCCACACCACCTGCGTTCCCGTCAATCCCCGGGTGTACGCATCTATGAAGCGCATTGACCTGTTGGCAAACCGGAATTTTGTCAACTTGTGAACATCATACAACAAACTCAACACATACCGACGCATCGAAACCAAGGGCACGGCATCGAGGGAAGCCAGGGTATTACGTTCCAGAACATCTTCCGCGACGACTCCGGATTTTTTTTTTTTTTTTTTTTTTTGATCTTATTTATTCTCCTTTTGTGCCTAAGGCATATGGTAGAGATACAAACTGTCAACTTGTTAATGCATGTGTGGTCATATTGTTCTGTATCGTTCTACTCGAAACGTTGGCATAGGTAGACTGGTACCTAGACTCGTGAACCAGTCGACGTTAACGAAGAATCTCAGTGAGACAGGGACGTAAGCCTGAATTACTAAAATCACACAAACAAAGCCAACAATCAGACAAAGAGTGCACAACAGGGAGATCCGGTATCCAGGACTGTCGTCCGAGCGTTAGCGAGTGATGGATTTGGCTCTATTTACCTGGATACCGGATGGGGACGAGCCTAACTGGTACCCAGCCGACGTGGGCAAATGCCACCAAAGCATGCGGGGAACTCCCGGTGCAGTGATCCTTCTCATGACTTGACATCCCAGTCCGACTTCACGATGCCAGACACCCCCCAATCAGCACCCCCTACCCCTCGGCCGACTCTGATCCTATTCCGAACCCAGACTGATGGAATTCCCTTTCTCGGCACTGTGCAGTGATATTTCCGGTTCTTTTTGATGGCTCTCGGTTCTAACCCAGACTCTCTCCTGGGTAAACTCCTGGCCGGGAGGCGAAACCGGCGGGAATTTCCGAGCATGACCGCAATACTGCGGAGTTGGAATTTGCGGGCCGCCGGGTTGGTCCGGCTGCGATCCGAAGATAAGATGGGAGTGATGGAGATGGCGTGCGGTGGATGATTATCAGAGGCGGATGGCAAACATTGCCAAAGAAGGACATAACAGAGCCAAATGATGAGAAATCGGCAGTGAGAACTTAGAAGCCGAAAAGTGTGGGTACCCTGCGACATAATGTTGGTTTATACTTAGTCGTGTTTCGTTACACATGGGGAAACCCGCCCAAAATTTACTGTGATGATGAGCATTGAGCGGAAATATCGCCAACTCGAAGCTCCGCAACCGCCCAGTTATTCGAGGCATTGTAATTGTTGAAAAGTGCGTAAATGGAACGTGGGATGTGCCCAAGATCGAATTTACTGGTCTCCTCATCACTGGGGCGCCTTCTGTCGTGAGTTTCATTGTAATCATTCTGTGGTCGGTCCTGATTCCGACCGTCTCAATCTCCCACTCGTATGTGTGGGTCATTAGGTCGCGTTTAACATAGAAGCGGTCTAATCTGGATTGCGAGCCGGTGTATACTTGATGGTAAGTGTATGCTTTGGTTGTTGGAAAGGTCTCCCGCCAGCCGTCAACCAGGTTTAAGTAGCCCTTGAGGTCGTCTAGTGCTGACACGGCTGCCTCAAAGAAAAGATTTTCATAGCCCATGCAATCAATTATGTCATCGCCGCAGACCGGGGAGCCGTCCTTTTATGGTATCGTCCGTCCTTCGGCCGCCTTATCATCTGCAAGTCGGGTTCACCCATTCTGCAGCCCTTGGTGTACCGCGCTCGTATCCGAAGAGGCCTGTGGGCCGGGGTGGCAGCCGAAGTCTTGGTCGCAGATGGGATTCCTTTCCTCCACTCCCTACGGCCGCTTTAAGGGACCGGTCCTATTCTTTCTGATGAGCCTTGTCAGACTGAGCGCAACCCTTCTTCGTGTGCGCTCGTTGTGGCACGAGTGCTCCTCGCGTGAACAGATCTCGTAGGCCTTGTAAGGCCCTGGTAGTCCTGGACCTCCGCTTTTATAGCTCCAGCTCTCGCTGGAAATCTCTTGGATCGGTGGCACTGGAAATTAGGTTCGCTTCCAGCTCTCAGGCTTGTCGCCGACGTGACGGCACAGTCATAAGTAGACATTTACTCCACTTGCCGCATTGCGCCTGAATCTTGGAAGAGAGAAGATCGGGTCGACAGCGTTTCCTAGTGTTGCCGGTGTCGGGTTCAGAACCGATTCCGAACCTGACCTGAATAGAGGTTCGGCCAGTCACAAAGAACCGGATCAAACCGCCGGTCAGGTTCAGGGTTCGAAGATTATCGGAAATTTCTGAACCTGTGCGAATCTGTCCGGACATGTTCGAACCCACAATTTTTGCTCTCAAATTTACGAGGAATCGCGGATAAAAGACAAGATGGACCTATGCTTCGCTCCGGTGTTCAAAAGCGTGAGAGGAACAAAACCACAATTTCTCTTGCCGTATATAACGATGGTACTAATTCGAGTCCATGCGACCGTAGATTTTACGACAGGACATAGGAAGAGGAAGCTTCATTCAATTGGAATGGAAAATACAGGTATCGAGTGTTTGGGGGCGTTGAGTCGAGATGATTTGGGCAAAGATTGGCTTGCCATGACTGTAGGCAAGATGGGAAACCATCAGCCATCACAGCTTGACGTGCCGGGGTGGGAAACCTGAACGAGCGCAGTGGATGAAGAAGAGCCCGAAGGGGCGGAACTTTGCGGATTCAGAATGCTCTCATCAAGAGCTCTTCATTGCATATTTTTCCAAGATTTTTGGGTGAAATATAAGAAAGAAAAAAACCAAACAGACAAAAATGGCCATGTATACATTGTCTGGGCGATTAACAGCGAATTTTTGCAGCAGGTGGCTGTTCAGTGGGTATCTAGACCCCGTGATCCGGCCCCATTTTCGAGTGTTTTGGACGGTTTGAACAGGGAAAAGGCAGCACTTGACTGATTTAAAGTTTACAGGCATCTAAGCATCGAATTGAAGCCAGGACGCACAAAAATGGCCATGTATGCATTGTCTGGGCGATTCAATATATTGTCTGGGTTTGAACTTGTGCTCCTGGTTGATCTGCAAGGATAATTTTGCGATAAAAGCTTAAATTCTTCAAGTGTTTCCTTTTCCCTGCCAAATACAGCCTAGCTTGTTTGTTTCCCACGCCCTTCGAAAAGCGTGACTTGGTATGGAGAGCAAATTGCATGCCGCAAATTGCTAAACGATACCCAGCACTATTCTGAGCAGCGCTGTCTGTTTGAAATTGTCCTAGCTGCTTTGGTTGTTAAACCAGAGGTCACGGAACTCTCCATATCGGGTGTGGCAGTGCTGGAACCTCGGGCCGAATCAAAAGCACTCGCGAGGATTCCACAGCCACAATTTGACTATACACAGTGATTTAGACTTGGAATGACCCCAAAAATTGGTGAGGATGAGTGGCATAGCACATAGTCTACGCGAGCTCAAATTGAGGCCACCAGATCAAAATTTTGCAAAGGGAGGCCATCGATAATACAGTCGAGTTGCTCATATGAAATAATGTCGGGAGATGGTCAAAGGCTATTCCATATGACATGTATTCCACAGGACAATATTTTCATAATTTACTGTAAAATAAATAAATTTGCTCTATCTACTTGAAATGTGATAAAATCTGGGTCTGAACCTTACCTCCCTGAATCCTCTGCTTCAATTCAGTCCAGAATTTTCGAAGTTGACTGGCCCTCCGTTTCGAAATCAGGTCTATGGCGCAATCACCCTCTTTATAAAATTACGCCTGTCTGTCTGTCTGAAGCTTTTAGATCTCCGCTGTCATATTTCAATGTCTGCTGTCAGTTCTTCACTTACCGAAAAGATTTCGGCCGTCAGCGCGATCAAACTTCTTTCTCTTAGCATTCTCGTGGCTTTCCGCTCTGCTTCCATCCTTCATCCGGGACTCTGGCCCCTCATCAACATCTTTCAAACATGCTCCGATACTTTTCTACAACTCCTTTACCTGAAAAAATTGCAGACTCAATCCTGGGATGTACTCGCATTCCTGCCTATAGGGCTGTTTATTGCCATTTGCCCGCCCTCTTCAGGCAGAATGAGTAGTTCCAGCAAAGAATATTCTGACGACGAAACCGAGGAGGAATGTCACCTAAACAAACACAATTGTAAGGCCAGTGCTTTTCAGCCACCAGCCACCAGAACTACCCAAAAATTAAGCAAGTGATAGCCTAAATGGTAAGAAGCCATGGAAATTACTTACAGCAAAAATAGCTGGCAGTTCTAAGTAGGGTACTGAGGCTTTTGGTAACAGGGAGGCGAGGGATCGGTATGAGAGTTTCTATGGAGTATAGCTCCGAGATAGTCAATTAGATGAGAAATAATGTACATATCTGTCCCTCTCTCCTTCTCTACGCGCAGAAAACAGAACGCCACCAGCATCTTTGTGGTCCCCGCTACCATCGCCGATACACAGACCCTCGTGAAGAATGGCTGCGTTGGGCTCCAGCTATCTTTCCGGGCGGACATATCGCTCCTCATCCACGGCCCAGTCGCTGAGGTAGCATAAGCACACGAATGCACCTATCCATCGCACGAAAAAGCTTAGAAGACGGGGTGATTAATTTGGGAATCCTGAATACGACGGGGAAATGACGAGGAATTTTGCATAGATCCAGCACATCGTAGACAATTGCCGCGAAGAATCGAGCTGCCATTTGGGAAGACACCAGCCTCGTCAGGAAGTCATTCGACAAAGCTCCGTGAGCGACAGGACAAATGTTTGCGGTACAGTCGAACAACGCATGTTACTGTGCATTCGATAACCCATCGACACGGTCTATACACTCTGAGTTTGTACGGCAAGCTCCCGATGGTATATATGGGATAGCGAAACCGTTCGATCTCAGAAAGTAATCCCCAAGTACCAGGCCGGTGAGGGCCTTGCAATGAGCATTATCGATGATTAAATCATAAGCTCAGTGGCAGTTCCATCGCGTACTGGCCATTGGCTCGGGGGAGATAAGGAAGCACGCACTTGGCACGCACATGACGGTGTGTAGCTCGGTTCTTTCGACCATTCGGGAGATCAAGGTCTAAGATTATATCACTGCCACGGAATGAGGGAAAGCCTTCATGAGAAGTTCATATTGTCTTGAGCACGCACCGGCAAGTGAGATCAACGTCGATCCCTTGCAACTTCAAGTTGTTTGCGTGGATTCCTCTTTTGGAAGCCAGCCAGACAGTCTGCATTTCAGGCGCTGTGTATACCCCCGCGCTGCATTCGAAGGTTGATTTCATGACTGTCGACCAATCCTAGACATCTTCTGATCATCAGAGGACTGACGCGGACGGGACGGGCCATCTGTTGCGGTTAAAGAAGACTTGGGCGGAGGGCAAGAAGTGTGTTGCCCAGTGAACTTTCATGACTTCCTCCGCAACCCCACAAAGGCCGCGCGGGGTTCAAGCTATGGGCGACGGCGCACGTGGCGGAGGTGGCACTCACGCTAGGCGCCGTTCGGAATCTTCCGGATTCCCATCAATTCTCCCGCTCCCGCGACGTAAAGTACTCAAATTAATCCAAGCGCCCAAGGCGTTCTCACGCGCTTTGATGCGCCCTGCGATCGCGCGCCCCGCGCTCAAGCCGATCGCGACGCTTCCATCAACATCGCCATCACGTCACTGCCTGCCATCACCACTGCTATCTGCCGCATCATCCGCCGCATCAAGCGCATTTCCCATCGCCGCGCCATCACTCCCATCATCCCCGCCGCTGTCGGGCAGTGAAGGCAATGGGAGTTGTGTTACAGTGAAGGCAGACATCCTGAGAGTGAGTCAAGACCAGTTGCGCCAATTTATCTCAGGTCTTGTTTGTGTAGTAAATTTATTTATGGCATCACCCAACACCGGCAAATACCGGCCTAGTTGGCCACCCTGTTTAATAGCTCGTGGATACTCAAACTAACCGCACTTCCAGTCTCCGTAGGCATTCAGCACTCATTAGTGGGCCACTGCAATGCTATAATTCAAGTATGAGATCATAAAAAATGGTATTTCTCAAGTTGAAACAGAACCAGGTCGCCCTGTTCTCAACGACGAAACAACATTTTGACATACAGCTGTTTTCAACAAAAACTAGCAGTTACCCGTGCTTCGCCACGCAGGACTACCTACCCGGTCGTTATTAAATAAAACACAGTGCGAACCACATGCACTCGGAATTTTACAGTGTCTCCTCAGGAAAGATGTTCCTGCAGTAGTATCATTAGCATTTTCTATGACTTCAATTTTATTTCACTGAATTTACATCATGGACTTGGTTGGAGATTTATGAGTTGAGATAAAATGGCCTAAATTTTTGTATTTATCCTCTCCATTTGTGCGATGCATCAAGACTCTATTATATTGAAAGACAGAAATAGGGAGGAAACCTCGCAGTGACAAACAACGGTGGCAATGCAGAGAGTAGGCGAACAGTACGACATTGTAATCATCGTGGTTGTTCGATGTTCGTAAGCTCCGCAAAGAGCTGCAATCCGGACACACGACATTATTTTACAGTTCGTCTAAGGGCATCCTCACTGTGGCTCTCAGGTGTATATCAGATCGCTGAACTACTACCAGGCTGGTGCGACAGGCCCGCTGATATCGGGGAGGGATGTGAAGTAATCAAAGTGGATTTCGCTCTGCATTCATGTATGATGAGCCGAGATACAATAAGCCGAGTGAAATCATGCACCTCAGCTAGAACACGATCGTAGATCTTGATGTTCGCTAAAGAAATCGAGCTGGATGCACACATTCTGAAATTTATCTAAGAATTCAAAAATGGTCAGCATAATCCTGTACCCAGATTGTCTCACCTTCTCGAATTTCAGACCCGCCAAAGGTGCCTTGTTGCCCAGATGGCCGTTGAATCCCAAGCGTACTCCGGTGCCGTCGTGGGTAGCACAAATGAAAGTCCAGACACCGGTAGGGCAGTCGCGCACAGTCGGGTATGCCGACACGTCTGGGAACCACATTGTAACACAGTTCCCCTGTCCCTCTCGGCTCGCTCGTAGCAGCGGTGCTTGACCATGATAAAATGAAAAAAATTCATATGGGCTTGATTCTTGTCGATCTTTCTGAAAGATCCATCCTGTGAAAGTAAAGCCAGCGCTCAAATCGTAGGTCTTGCTCGTCGCCACGGAACCATCTCTACATATGGCGTAGTCAAAAGAATTATCATTCCAAATTCGAGAGATACGTGCCTCAGATAAGCTGGAAAATGAAGCACTGGCTCCCGCCCAGACATCAAAGTAGCTCGCTCAATGGTAAGAGAATTAGGAGGCGGATTGGCTGGCACTAGAGTGACAGGTAGATCGAGATGTCTCAGGTCGACTAAAAGTTGCATCGACGCTGCCTAGAGAAATTCTCCCGAGGCGCTGTTCAACTGTTGATCCCGGGCCCGTATAAGTAGTGAAGTCGGCTAGGTTCTGAGCAAATAATGCCGCGTGCGTCAGTTTTTGATTCGGTTAGTTCGAACACAAAAACTCACAGTGTAGTCACTTTCAACAACGTCTTGCAACGCATCGAAAAGTCTACGGCTGAATCCCACTTGAACGAAACTGGATACCGATGCGATCGTCGGATAAATCTGCATCACCAAGGCTCTTCACAGCGAATTCCACCGAATTCTCCAGACTTCGCGGATCCTCATCTAAATCAAGATCAGAACAAACGAAACAAAAATTGAATGTTACGTGCCAGTCGGCAGATCACGTAGAATGACGATGACCTTCAATTTTTTACTGTCGGGTACCTCTTTGGTGGGGAGAACCAACAGTTCTCGTAGCTCCGTCAGAAGGATGTTGTCGAGCTTTTCAAGAATGTCCCTGGCTCCTGAATGGAACGGACATATTATCCTGAGAGCTCGCTAGAAGGATGTAGTATGCAGCTCACCATGGGGAGTGACGGACTTCATCATCTTGGCAAGGCTAGCACGGCTCTGGTTGAATGAAAATAAGGCAGGCAATCCACATATATAGATAGCCCCGTAATTTACCTCAACTCTCTCGGGCTCAGGGTTGTTCACAAATGTGAGCTCGAAAGGCGTCTCCGTCGCAAAACGTTCGAGGAGATTCTTGACGACTCCCCAGATCAAATCTCGTATCTGAGACGAAGTTGAGTAAATCAGTGGTAGAGAGTGGGATGTAGAATGGTACCTCTTGGGAATCATCGACGATGATGTGAACGCGATAGTCTCTGGGGAAGGGTGTAAGAGAATTTCCAGTCAGTCCCAGGGGAAAGTCTTCTACGCCAATTGCTTCATGTTTTCAATGGCAGAGAATCCAGCAACAGTGCTCGACATAATGAAGGGTTCTAAATGGAGAGAACGAGACTTGCCATGGTTCATTTATAAGAAAAACCTCAAATCTTCATGTTGACCGACATATCCAGACATCGAGGATAACATGCGGGAGCCACTCTGTCCAGGTCTATGGCGTCAACTTAGCCGCTCAATCAGAACGGGAAAGTGCTGTTTCACAAGCGTCTACAGCAGGAGTGTCCATGCGATGTGGTACATCCGGCTCGGCAAAACCGGAAATTGCGGTGACTACGTCACTATGGAACGCAGTGGATGGGCAAAATTTGACGATGCACGCCGGGATGGAATTCCTATTTCGCTAACAATTGGATTGAAAATCGACTCGAAACCCAGCAAGTCTCTATTTTCTCGAATGCTTCGAACATGTGCTAGTGACGTGTCGATCAGGATACTGAATTATTTCATTCAAATCGACAGTCACGCGTCACGGACCCGTCTGTCGATGTCGAATATTGGTCGATGTCACGCGTCACGAAGGCTTTTGTCGAACCTCCAACAAGCCGCCACAAGTATCCTCCTCCCCCCCCCCCCCCCCCTAGAGCGCAAAATTTCCGTAAGATTGTCAAAATTTTGGAGGGTGTCACGCAAAAATTCGGCCGTTGTCGAAATGTCGAATAGGTAAATCCGGTCATGCGTCACCCCCCCTGTCGATTTGAATGAAATAATTCAGTATGACAGATTGGTAGCATGCTGTTCACCATGTCAGATTTGAATCAGTTCTGCAGTGGCGGCCGCAGCGCTACAACATTATGTATCCAATGTAAATTTGAAATGAAACCAAGGGGTGATCAATCTCTGGATCATGTCTTTGTTCCCACGACACCCCCCCCCCTGGAAAAGGAAATTCCATCAATTCCACTACCTCGCAGCGCTCGGCGTGCCATAAAAGCTCCCTGGCTGTTTTAAGGCCTCTTATAACGTTACTTACTCACATCCTTAATGGTTTGACTTTGGTTCCAGTGTTGAATCTGAATATTGCATTTTTTAGAGTCTCGGAATCAAGTAGTTTGTCATAGTCAGATGTTAAATTTGTGGACATACAGATGCACAAGATACATGTTAAATTCAGAATAAAGTTGAACAAATCAATTGGCAGTAGCTGAGCAAGGGATGCAGCCTCTGCTGGAGACAAGGCGTAGAATGCCGGGCCATGCCGAGATCAATCACCTCGCTTAATTGACACATCATAAGCCACGATCCAGAGATCGATCACCTCTTGAATGAAACAGGCACCCATAAAATCACCGATCGAATTTGGGAAATTGGGGGCGGCTTGCAAGTTTTGACCTGTTTTGACTCACAAACATGTGCCAAGCACACGGCTTTTCTTGTTAGACGCCATAACATCCGAGCTAGACACTGATGACCCGCAGACGGACAGCAGATGGGTGGTGGACGAGCAGCAGACAGGCAGCGGACGGGCCACGGACGAGCAGTGGATTGTCTGCGGATTGTCCGCGGATTGTCTGCAGATTGTCTGCGGATCGGCCGCAGGCGGAATTTTAGTTGCACAACTGAAATTCACAGTTGCGGTTTTGATTTCAGCTTGAGCCGAAATCAAAACCGAAACTCCAAATTTTGCATGGAGCGATTCCCCTACATTGAATACATATTGTCAATGCAGCACAGACCTAGGTGGGTCCCGAAAGGCTGGCATGTAACTTGATCTTTTTCGCAATTGAAATGATCATTGTGGTGCATGCAACGGATTGAGCTTATCGAAAAGTTGATTATTCGGCGGGCTTACGTCGCAAATTCTTCGCCCTTCAGCTATCCGAGGAGGATCAGTGACATTCCGAACTCGAATAGCGCCTGAGAAATATTACCCATATGTGCATGGCCAAGCGGGAAGTCGTCAGGATGCACAAAACAATGTTCACTGCCACACCGGCCGCCCGGAGTTGGACAACACGCACCGATCTTTGCATTCAGAGCCAAATTTGCGGGAAGGATATTCCGCTTATTTCGGACCTGAAAAAGGAAGAAATGATTGATCTTCGTTTTGCGACCCCCTTTGTTATCTTCGGAAATCAATATCGGGTTTCTGAGTTCAACGCTTCCGGTGCAAAGGCTCGCTATTGTAATGAATGAGCCGGACGGGCGTGACAATAATTTCAACTGACTAACGGTACTTTTGTTGCAGTAAGTAATCTGTGAAACCCCATATTTTCTGGCCCTGCAGCGCCAAGAGAAACCTCCATTAAACGGTCCAGCGTGTGAGTTGCCAAGTTAAGATGTGTGTTTCGATTACATCGGCGGAGTCATTTTTTTCGCCTTGCTGGGCTCCTAGATCTGGGCGCGATCTGCCGTCACAAGATCATGCACCGCCCTGTAGATCGAGACTCGTCTCTCATCTACAGGCTGGTTTCGATCCTACGCACGAACCAGTAGATGTCGCAAACCTATGACCGAGTTTCACAAGCTGTCAATTTCGTCTAAAAATATTCTGTGTCAGACGGCTGGTTGAGCCGTTGAATGTGCGCCGTCCGGTAATCTTCTCTTTTGCATTATGCGAAGAGCCCACTCAGTGGGGTAATTATTCTAGCCATGGAGCGCGCAAAGATAATTGACTGGTTCTCATCGATCAATTTCTTTCCGCGACAAGCAGCTATTTCATATGGCCCACATTTGTTGACACAATCCTCTGTATTTTCAAAGGCTTGACCTCTTTCCATCGCCACAATTCTTTGCATTTTGAAACACCTTCAATTCCAGTGCCGTCCCAGAGCCATTTTTTGAAGCGTTGACCCGCAATGGTTGACCATTGCGGTCATTTTTATTGACCTCTCCAGCGGCTAATAAGTGGTTTATATTTTCAAATCCGTGACCCTATTGCATTCAATCGGTTGCGCGTCCGACCCATCGACTACCGCAGATCCAAACGCATACCAAGAAAATGACGTCCCCATTACCGGAAATGGAGGGGATTTTACGACGTGCATCGCGCTGCAAGTATCGCTCACTCATTGATGGGCAGGATGCCTATGAGCAAATCAGGATCATACCTGAACATGTACAGTGTTCGGCTGTGAGTACACCGGACGGGAATATGATCTATTCAAATACTCTGGAGGAGCACATTGAACATGTAAAGAAGGTGATAGATGTGTTGAAACGAGAGAAACTTTACCTCAGCGCGCATAAGCTTCAACTTCTAAAGTCGGAACTGAGCATACTTTAACATTGCAATTTTGTGATCTTAATAAGTAAGAGGGAAGAATTGTTGTTCAAGTTCCCGTATTTGGAAGCCTTTACTGTTTAAGGGGGCTGAAAAATAAGGACTTTGTCGAGGTACTTGAGTGTCCGTGGCGCTCTGATCAGGTATTTCTTGCATGTTGAACCTCAATCCTCGCTAATATGCGCCTTGTGCAGCTCTCCTTCATCTCTTTCTCAATGCAATCGCTGTACCGCGATGCTGTGAACGCGGGCCGGGGCGGCAATATCAAGTACATTCGCGTGCCAACTCCCACGCATCGCAAATCATCGCGTATCCCGCGTATCTCGCCATGGGATTTCGGGATTTCTTCGCAGTGGCTTGATGAGCAGCGCAGCAACCCGGAAGTCGATGGCCTGCTGACGGATTGGGGAACTCACGGCAATCCAGAGGGATGGACGGACATTCCTATGACCGCAACTGCGACGGGAGCTGGAATAATTGTGGGGATGGTCAGCATGCCCGATAAGGACCGGCTATCAAATCGTGACAGCAATGTGACGCATTTTGTACGTCTAGACTTGCCGAGAGAGGACAAACGGAACGGGACGGAGTGGACACTAAACTACTCGTCAGCCGAGGCCTCGGAGCTGGAAGCGAAGAGCGATAGCGTCAATGACAAGACGCACAATCATGGCAGTACCATCAGCGAAATTATCTTCCTTATCTGCAGTGGCATCATGAGCGATAATGGCCCGTATCCCGCGTGCTTTCACGAGAAGAGGTTGAAGTGGGATGTTTGCACCCTCAAGGCCACCGTCGGCTAATGTCAACAACTTATCGTGTGCTTCAGAAAAGCCAGCACGACCATGGAAAGCATTTGGGACGATAGCACCATCCATCCGAACATTATTGCTTTGAGGAATGATTTTCTGAAGTCTTGCCGAAAATTGTAACCCGCTAGGGTCATTAAGTTCGAGATGAGACTGTGAATCAGAAAGACATCAGAGAACGGCTTACCTGTGATAGAGCTAAGTTTACTACCGGGTACTTTATGAGCATTTTCAACTCTACGCCTGTTTCGACCCACTTTGATGGACTACATTGTTTATTATTCTTAGTTGTGCCCCTGAGATGGGACTACTTAAAATCGGATTTATTCCGTTGGAATCATCTTCCGCTTCATGCGCAGCAGTCTCGCTCGGCACATGAGCGAATTCCTATCAAGATGTGTAAATGCATTCAAATTATTCCCATTCATTCGCCCATGTGGGGACTCTGGTACCAATTCCCGGGTTCAATGTTGTGCGATTTGAGTATCGATTACCCAATTGTACCGCGGATTGCCTTTCCCGGTATCCATGTGGTTTAAATCCCATGATATTTGACAATATCCTCACTACGGGAGCAAAACGGAGCTCATGTTACATTTCGAGCCCGCGAGTACCGCCCGATTCCCGCATTTATCACTCTGGCGTCTCGATTCCTGCACCGTAGAGGTGTTATACTCTGAACTTGCAGCGGGACAGCTATATTCATCCGTTACATTTTGAACCGCGTGACCCTATTGTCTCGGCGTCACCCGTAGTCGTCCTCTGGACCAGAATAATAAAGTAAATAAAGTTTGATGGTATGAAATGAAATTCATGAATGCTACGATGAATGAGCCGAGAACTGTGACGAGGAGCCACCTACAAGTGCGGTACCCACCGGTGATGCAGCGAGCCGCGGTTTTATTGAGGCGGTCAAGAGGCTTGAGGGAGGACTGGGCACCAAAAACAAAACAAAGAAGCCCAGTGACTGCAGACTTTGAGTGCGAATCGAATGGGATATGTCCCGAGGCAGTCCGATAGAAACTGAGGCCAGGCCGGCTGTTCTGCCCAAAAGGGAAAAAAAAAAAAAAAAAACTGTCCGTGCCCTAAGTTCCGCAAAGAGCTGTAAGTACATATCTCTTTGCATTCTACGTTCAATGAGTCTGAGTTCCATCTCTTCACGAAGAGGTCGGCATTGTGGTCTTCAAGTCATAACTGTAAGCAAGACTGAGTGCGCCCTACATCCTAAGCAAGGTCGAGGGCGTTGCGGAATCATATATCCCGAGAGCGACCTGAGGCGGAATACCCCAATCAGTCTGGATCTGGGGAAGATAATTAAGACACGCCATATCCTTCCAGAGCTCATTAACGTGTGCCGCATGAGCCATGAGGACCCGGTGACTGCCTGCTGCCGCACCGAGAGATGGATTGCTAGTGCAGTGGAGTCGTGCTGTAGCGTTGATACGGAAGCCGACGGTTGGCGCAGCTCGTCGAGGAACGGAGGAAAGGGGATTAGCGCAGTGAGCACGGCTTCGATGCTGTGATTGTACATCCACCCGTGAAGAATACCAAACGCCTGCGAGCTTGGGAGAGCCAGGGCCTGCACACAAGCTAGTGGTGGCCATTCCCGCAAAATGTGCAGTATGTGCCATGCTGCACGGCCCATGCAGGTTTTGAATGTTTATGACCTCTTTCCACAGTGGCTTCTAGCCCGAAATTCCCTCTGTATATCATCATTCATCATAAAAAGCCGTCGAAATCCGCCATGAGAGGTATATCTAACCAGCATCTGAGCTTTTGACCAGGACCTATTATGATATACTGTATATCTGCTCAGTTTCTGTTTCAAGGTTGTCAAGATTCAGGGGAAATGGAACCCTGCATATTCAGAGCTACGTCAGTTGGAATCCATATAAAGCGACACGCTTGAGTGAGGGACCAAGTCATTGCCGCGCACCATTGGTTGCATCAGTGGCTGTGCTTTTGCCGCGGCAAGGGGGAGAAGTGTCGCGCTACCTTTATTTCTCTCTACACCCGTTCCTGAGGTCAAATTTGAGCTTGACAGTGTTATATCAGTCTAAATACATTGTTTTGGCACTAAAAAGAATCTGAAATACCTCAAAATACAAGGGCTAACAATCTATCCCAATCGTTGACTGGATCTCTTTATCCCGTCTGAAAATTGATATAATTGATCCAAGGAAATTACTTATCAATACTTGAGATTGTACAAATGAGTTACGGAGCAAGAGACGACCATCTGGGGCGAGTACTACTACCACACAGTGAGGGTGCCGCGGGATAAGTGCCATGCTGGAGTTGCTTCTACACGTAATCTCGCAGCTCAATTCAACCGTGCACTGGATCCGATCTAGTGATTGAAATACGTGGCGCAGATCCCAAACCCATTGATCCTCGCTGATTGCGATCGCAATAAGTGCAAAGAGTCAAGTCCCGTGCTTTTTTGCCTAGTGCTGGGAAGATTCAGTTCGGTTCAGGTTGAGGGCACTTCACTCTGAAGCGAACTTGAGCTCCTTGGTTAGTTCAGGCAGCTACTGCACATTGTACCTGAACCTGCTTCAGGTTCGACTTCGCATTCGAACTTATTCGAACCTGGCCAGTGTTGGCCAATGAGATGCAAGGGATAATCGTGGAGGTAAACCGCACTTCCTCTAGCTCCCGACATGTCTAAACCAAAGCCTGTCAGAAATCGCTGAAAAATGTCGAAGGATGCGCCAATTGTTCATTTTTTAGGTTCGGCATTCGAACACGACGCTCACCGTCCGAACGCCAAACCTGAACGTTGCGCTCGGTTCAAACAGGTGTCGAATCTTAAAGCCGAACTCGGGCTTCGGTTCGGTCTGGTTTGTTAATTGAAGGAACTGTGAGTAGGAGTGTTCAGAGTTGACTTGCAATAAATGCACTGCACTCCTTTGAAGAGATGTGGCCACACATGCCTACCCAGGATTCCCTAGTTTCCAGAAGATCAACAGAGGGGGGAACTGAATGAAGGCGAGGGTAGTTGAGAGTCATCTCTGTAGTATAATTGACGCGACGTTCGAGACATCAAATATCTCCATGTCACGTCTGTGTCCAATCCACTACTCTGACAGAAAAATGAGGTAGATGTTTCCTCTATGAACCTCACGGAACCAGGAGTGCCGTGACATTTATATATAAGCTGCTACGGTATCGAAGTAACACATCCGCCCCAACCTTGCCCGGGCTGGTTCAATTACAGTATGACGGGGGCTTGTAAGCCAAAATGCCGACCAATTGAAGGCGTTTCCGCGGCAGTGGAGCGCAAGACTGAGGCGCGACGAGTGAGGCGGCAAAAATGCACAGTGATGCGCACAGCAAATTGCCGTGCAGTTCCATTCTAATAAAAGGTCAAAATCAATTTCGTATAAGCCCTGGGACCACTACAACATCCCAGAGAAGGCAAGCTGTGGCCCAGTTTTCAAATACGATTGTAAACTGCAATTGGAGGGAAATAACATCTTGATCCCGTCAGATGGAAGTTCAGCCTGTCCAAGACTCCAGTCTTCTGAGGTTCAGCGCCACGAAGGTCTAGAGGACCTGTGCTATGCGGATAAACTGGGGCACTGGTTTATTTTTATTGTCATTTTATTTCTGTGGCAGCTTGAAGAACAGATGCGGCGCACACCGTTTCGCGGCATGCTTGTGCCCAATCTAAGGAATATCCTCTGTTAGTTTCTTCAAGATCCTCTGGAAGGGAAGATGTTGTTCTCGCAATTTATCCAAAGCATCAATTTCGACATTTCAGTGGTCTAGGTTAAAGGCACTTCACTCTGAATGTTGAGGTTAAATGTAATGTCGATTGAGGCAATTTTACCTTGAACTTGAACCTGCTTCAGGTTCGTTTTCGCCTTTGAACCTGTTCGAACTTGGCTCTCTGCCGGTCAAGAGGCAATCAGGTGGCACGACTGTACGTCATTTCAGCTCTAGTTTCAATCACAGGTCACTTGGACGGTCATGGAGAAGGAAACATTTAATTTAATGAAACCACTACGTTGACGCGGCTATCACTGTGTATTGCCGCAGCAGGTCTGCATTGTTGAGGTTTCAGTCAACATATTGTTTGCTGAGTGTGTCATCGTTCATTCCAAACGACCACATTGGAAGCATGGTGTTCTCTCCGGTGCGGAGCTTAAAATATGCTGGTAAGGTCATTAGGAATGAAAGACGGTCGCCTACAAACCTAGTGGTTGTGTTTCTGCTGCGGTGCGCCCAACTCATATTTGAGCATACTTAGCGGCTGTTCCATACCTCAGATCGAGTCAGGAAAAGGGCTCTTGACCCCAGTTCATGTCTTTTAATATAAACTCAGCCTCAACTACACTTTACATGTTGAGTGGTAATAAATTGATAGCCAAACCGAGCTTGTCGCACATGTCAAAGGTTGTAAAATTTAGATGCTGAATGTGAAACTCATGCCGAATACACACGAGATATCCAAAAGGACGTAAATTGGTGCCAACTGAATGCACATCCCGAACAAGGGCAAAATCCAAACACCAAATGGATGTAGAATAAGCGCTGAGCACGTACAGAATGCTGTACTATTTTGTCTTTTCGGGCCGTTTTCGCGCCGGATGCCGTCTAGCATGCTGAGAACATGTCCCAGTGGCCTAATATTTTGGGAGGGGCAACGTGTATACCTTACCAAACATGTGATAACGCCAGAAGTCCGGATAATTTAATTACAGTCCCTCTAGCTCCATTGGATCCATTTGGCAGTTTTGGCAGTCAGAGATATTGCAAGGATTACATTTACCCACGGATTTCATACGGTTCTGCCTCTATCACATATTTACTCAGCTATACATGTTGTCCCTCCCAAAATATTAGGCGACTGGGACATGTTCTCAGCATGCTAGACGGCATTCAGCACGAAAACAGCCCGAAAACACAAATTACCTGATACATAATATTTTGACCAATTCCTTTCTAACACTAATTGCGCATGAGTTAGCTGAGTAGATATATCTAGTTTTTCATGTGAATCGGTGCAGAACTCACCGAGATATCGGGATCTTCAAAACATGCCGAAACGGAGATTTTCCGTCCATGCCTTCAGTACTGACATTAGCTGTAATTTTTGTGTTCATCTCCCAGAGTATTCACTTCATGCCCATGAACATGACCCGACAAAAATTTGTACCCATTCCACTTCTGAATGAACAGGAAGCAAAATACACCCAAATATAGAAATATTGCACAACTCGGTTTGCCGGGGGTTAATTTTTGTGTTTGCCTCCCAGAGGACTCACTTCAGGCCCACGAACATGATTCCACAAAAAAAATTATACCCATTCCACTTCTGAATGAACAGGAAGCAAAATACACCCAAATATAGAAATATTGCACAACTTGGTTCGCCGGGGGGTTTTTTGTGTTTGCCTCCCAGAGGACTCGTTTCAGGCCCACGAACATGATTCCACAAAAAATTCATACCCATTCCACTTCTGAACGAACAAGAAGCAAAATACACCCAAATATGGAAATATTGCACAACTCGGTTTGCCGAGGGTTAATTTTTGTGTTCGCCTCCCAGAGGACTCGTGTCAGGCCCACGAATATGATTCCACAAAAACTTCATGCCCATTCCACTTCTGAACGAACAGGAAGCAAAATACACCCAAATATGGAAATATTGCACAACTTGGTTCGCCGGTGGTTACAGAAAAATGTAAAGCCACAGCTAATGTCGAAACCGATGGCGCAGGGGGAAAATTTATTCAGCTGTGTTGATACTGAGTGGATGTGACTTGGTAATTCCTTCTCATTGGCTTGCATGTTTGCTCCGCAGCGTAGTGAGTTGAATTTCATTCACCAATTTCTCGTCCTCATTTCTGAATCTCTGGTTTAAGCCTGTCTGTCTATCGACAGAATTCATAGAAAGACGGTCATCGATATAACTGGGTTCGAGACAAGGGAGTAATGGGGCTGAGCCCAGAGAACGCATGCGTCGTTTTGCCATTGGTTACTATATCTGTCTGCGTGAGAGGTAGAACAAGACGTGGGGAACTCGGAGACCCGGAGTGCTGGATTCAGATGATCTCCGTAGACGGTAGCCCCTCGCCGTATCGCCGCGGATTTTTGTGACGAGAGCTCTTCACATTTGTGAACTCAGGTGATGATATTGGGCCGCAACTGTTCAAATTCGGCGGTTGTGGAGGTAAAGCGAAGGTAACTTTTGATGATCTACGAAAGGTTGGACAAGTGCGCATGGTATTTTGGATTCCGGATTCGGCCCTGCAGAAGAATCGGAGCAAGGTAAGTGAACCAAAAAGCCCATGCTTCAGCTGTGTAACAAGTGGGATTTGCCCCGAGCTCGCGATCGTTAATCTCGTAGTCCTCGCTGCCGACGTCGAGACCTTTGGACTTTCCACTCCATAGTTCAACGAGATCGGGAATCACATTCTCGAAAAATAAATGTATCGCGTCCCACAGTCTTGATCTGCCCACCGCTGAACAGGATCCGCATTCTTCGCTCGAGGCGCATCGAAGTACACTTCCAATTCATCCATGTCTCCCTCGTCGTCCGAGCCATCGTCGAAGAAATTGATCGGCCCGGGGTAAGTCTCCGAGCCGTTCGTCGTCGGAGCCATCGCATCGGTTGAACGAGCCGTTTTCGAGGGGGCGAGATAAGATAAAAGAGTGTTTTAACCGGAGGTCTTGTCATTCCAACGACCGGCCAGTTCAAAGATAGTCAGTGTCTTGTAATGATCGCCCCCTGGAATGGTGCCGTGCTCCCTTGGCAGCTTGTAGTTTTACGTACGGATAACCACCTGTATGTACCTACATGGTTTGTCTTCGGTAAAATCGTTGTTCAGGTTGTGGACCACGCGAATATAATATACCCCCCCGACTCAGAAGCGTTCGAAGATCAAGAAGGCTGTGGGACGAAGTCGTTGAGTACGCCTTCCTAGCGGACTTTGATTTTCTTCGGGCGACAGACGGCGAACTGACAGCTACCACTGTCATATCCCCTGTCATCAACGTTCATGGAGCTCGACTTGGGCGGGGCTTCTTCGACTGGGCTAATGGTGCTTTCCCCGACACGCTGGATCATATCTGCATGCCTGGGAGTCGTCTCCCTGAGATATGCATAGCGGGTGTCTCGATTGCCGTGCCCATTTGCGCCCGACTTGGCTGATGCAGATGTTTCTTGGGAATCCGGGAGTTCCTTGACGGCATTGGCGATATGCCAGTCAAGCTGCAAGTCCAGCGCTGCAGCCGTGAGGTATCCCTCGCATATTACGCGTCGGGAGGTTCAGCAGTAATGGAAAGTAAACGCGACGTGATTGTTTGGCTGTGCTTGCAACACCTGGATCAGACTGACCCAAATCACCTCACCACACGCCGCCACGGCCCCAATCCGGACCAAACTCGTGTGCAATTAAGGGTTTTATCCGATTCTACATGTATTCTTGGTAAAATCTTCCGAGAATTCCCACTAAAAATATGAGACGTACAGTCGAACCCCTCATAATCCATACCTTTCGGTGGAAGCTCCAGGGTATGGGTTTTGGGGGTGTATGGGTCGAAAGGATTTTTAATCTTAAAACAAAGTCAAAAAGCCATTTTTTCGCAGACTACATAAAATGCGTGCATTATCCAGCAATATCTACTCGGTTCTAGCAAAGAAATCAGTAATTGAAGTATTGACCATGGCATTCGTTGCCTCGAACTGCGTCTGGCGCCTGAAAATACCAAGAAGCGCATCGAGCTTGTGTGCGTACGTATCGCCGAGCGTGGCCACAAAGCTCTGCAGTGTGCTCGTAGTCGGAGGCGCTTTCGAGGAGGTCCAACGCCCGCCGCTCGTCGATCATTTTTGCGGGACCACCGAGCCAGGTGGTATCGTCGTCGTCGACGCGCTGCTTCTTGATCCAGTCCCTGTGGGACAGTTCAATCCCCCGCAGTAGCATTCATTTACATTTATTAAGTTCAATTCAGTCTTAGACAACTCGGATTTCATTTAATTAGAACTTATACCAGCCATATCATTAGAAACAATAGTAACCTACAGGCTAAATGGGTAATAGTGAGAAAAAACTTTTGCTTTTTGGCTCGACTATGGGTACTATGAGCCCTATGGCTCTGACTACTATGATAGACAACATGAGAACTATGTGGGTCTATGGGGGGTCTATAGATTTGACACCCCCCCGTACCAGATTATTGCCCTTCTAAAGCAGGGTAGAATGGGTGTTTGACTATAAAAGGCACTGATTTGCCCCTAGAGAGGTCAATATTGCGTCCGATCCCGTTTTCGTCCGCTTACCTATTTCAAACCCTGGCCGCCATGGTTCCTTGTTTCCCTCAAATCAAAATATCAAAGCAAATTGATGCAACATCCTAGCAACATAGAGTACTATGCAGGCCCCCATGATTCATCATAAAGCCTCTGAGATGGTGGAGGGAAAATCTGGGACGCGTACTCCCAACGACCAATGGGCACTTCCGGCGACCAAGAATCCCAGGAAGCATCAAAATCGACAGAAGATGAACCCACGAGGTCGCCGCTACATGGAACTTGTGAGTACACACGTAAGGTGCTTTCTAGGATTTCGATGCGTTGGCGGACATTCACAATCCCAGCCTGCAGTGACTCTGGTTTGATAAACTAGTCAGTTGCCTGGTGCTTGGTGAGAGATGGATTACCCACCCAGAACCATCTGCGTGTTTTTAGTACTTTGTATGGCCTGCCCCTTGTCGCTGCATGAACGCCGTCTGTCAGGAGTACCAGCATCCGGATACGTGCAATCCATGCTGTGCTTCCTATAAACAGTCACTCAGATTGCCAGAAAGGCCTTAGTCAATTTTCCTCACTGGCACTGATCGCACGGGGAAGCACGATTGCATCCGACCTTCTTTTTGTTACAGCGAAGGCAGGCCTGAGAATTGTGTATTTAGACCACTCCGAATGGTAGATGTGGAAGTTGCGTACGGGTTTGCGTCGAACTTGTTTAACCTTGGGCATCACGGAACAGATAGGTGGGGGCAACAACCTCTGGCAGTTTATATAAGTCCTCTGTACCCAATGGACGTTCGTCGACCCCGGAATCTCTACGCGTTCGGGGCCGGAATTGTGGACGGTATTTGTGGATTTCTCAAGTCTGGTAGCTGTTATTGGAGCCTCTGCGTCTCTGAATGCAGTTCCATCAGGTCTCTAGAAGTGGAGTGTCCGCAAGGAGCCGGAACTATGGCAAGACTCAATCGACGAATCCAGGAAGGATGGACCGGGTGAGTGGGGCACCGTATTACGTCGGGCCCTCCGTCGGGCTCTTACAGATGGCGGGGCCAATCTGACCCAGCACTCGATATCTGGAATGATGACCAGCGTGGACGTTTAGAATGGACGCTATAGACTCTTAGTTCTCAACGCATATTGTGGTTCGGGCCGTGTTGCCGCTAATAGGCGTGCTTTGCTCCTAACATGGTGATTTTGTGGTGATTGGAAAGAATTCGACATATCGAATGAAATTGTGGATTTCCCCACTACGAATGCCTGGAATGATAGTCGGCGCGGAATGAACTGATGAGTAGGCCAAAGTAGGGCCGCCCAGGGCCCCCTTGCTTCTAGCACGGTGATTGGAATGAATTAAGTGAGTCATCCGTAATATCATCATTGATCAATCCGTAGAGTCACTAACTTCGGACAGGTAAGTTGGCCTTTTGGCACCCCGTAGCGTAGCACGGGCCAACTGCTAGTGAGCGAATTGAAGACATTTGGATATGCAACCTCCCTTCCAAAAAAGGAAATTCCCAAGTTATAAGCCATTTTTCTTCACTTTTTTTTACAGTAACGAGAGCGAAGGTTATCGTCGGCGAACTTTTTCTCGTCCACTCCACTGAATTTTGCACCATCATTTGCCGAATTAAATCAGGTGAGAAAAAGTGGGCGGAAATACTAAAGGAAAACGGAGAGCGGCGAATTTGTAGCTCGCATGTGATCATCGCTTCCATCCAAAAGATGGAAGCCAAGACAGATTCCTGAACCTATCGGTATGAAGGCCTGATCGGGTAAGCTAGCAAAATTTGATAGAATCTTGTCTTAGTAAATGTACTTTTCTCACATGATTTGTTCCGTCGGCTAGTAAATTGTTTTTAGCTTCGGCGTTTTAGATCGTGGTGCCTGATCAATCAACTTATTAACTGTCCTTACATCTATTTACTGCGGTAGCGTCTCTGCAGCCCCGGAATTTCTCGTCATTGCCGTCATTTTGCTCTATTCAGATTCCTCGCAGACGCAATATTGACTTCTCCAGTGGGCAATCAATGCTTTTCATTGCCAAACGCGTGACTCTATTGCCCGCACTATAATCCATTCCATTTTCAAAAGCATGACTCTATTGCCCTCACTGCAATCCATTGGATTTTCCATTACATTTTCAAACACATGACTGTATTCCGTTGGATTTTTAAACAATTTCATTTCCAGCGCGCTCACTGAGCTGTTTTTTTTTTTTGGCCTGCTCACCAGCAATCGGTAGCCCTGGTCATTGCCGTAATTTGGCTTTATTCAGATTCCCTGTGGACGCAATATTGACCTTTCCAGAGGCCCGTCAGTGCTTTTCATTGCCAAACGCGTGACTGTATTGACTGCAATCCATTACATTTTCAAACGCGTGACCGTATTGCCCTCAATGCAAGCCAATGGATTTTCGAACAATTTCAGCTCCCGCGCTCTCATCTCGATGAACTTAGGGAATACTACAACCTTCCCCGCGAAGATTTTAGCGGTTGTGATCCCGTTCAGTGGTGGTTTGCGCGTAAAGCCCAGCTTCCTAATCTCGTCTGTCTCGCTCGTGATATTCTCATAATTACCGATATGTTTCCATTTATGACTGGTGGAATTCGTACTAATTCTATGTAGGATCTGCGGTTACTGTGGAGCGCATTTTTTCGGATGGCCATGTACCTGCCAACAACAGCTCGAATAAGTATGATTGAAGTCAAAAACAAATGTTAGTGCGTGTTCGACATTGCGGACCCGTTAGTTCAACCTCCCCATGTCCGTCTTCATTGCCTCCGCACCCCCTTGCTCCACCGGCGCTTTCCGTTCTATGGTGCGGTGCCGCCACGTGTCGTTGTGGGAGGTAATGCCGAAGATTAGGTTAAGAGGGTGGAAGCATTGGGGGGTCACAAATCTTACTGACTCGGGTTGGTGGAAGAGGTGGAAACATCGGGGGTCACAAATTTTACTGACTTTATTACAGCCGTTTGCGGTACAACAGTGGAAAGAATCGGGGAAATAATATCTTGACTTGCCAAAATGTGGAACATTGGAACTACTTTTTGAAGAATTTGTGTCAAAGTTCACAATTTACACAAATAGCAAAAATTTATTGGCCATAAGAAATATTTTTGAAGAAATTGTGAAAAATTACTAGGGAGGTTTTCCTGATGACGGATTGGCTGCGGATGCGGTGGTCAATGGACTGCCAACGAGGCGCTGGAACTCTTAAAGCTCCTTGCACTCTGTGCTGATTGGCAGCCGTGCAATACACCGCACTCTGGGCTGATTGAAAGCCTGCGATCTGAAGCACATGACTTGGAACTAAACAATGCAACACACCGCACAATTTAGGCCCTGTTCGAGAATCGGTCAGAATCGGTATTCTTCCTCCGGAGGAGGAACTGCATTAGAATCGGTCCACAATCGATGGCCGCCCTGAACTCAGAATGCTCGTCACCCTGAAATTCAAATATAAATATATTATTAAATTCCTCCGCTACTGTTACTACCATACTCGCACAACACCATGTCTGGACGCACAAAGGCCACACCCAAAACTGCACCCAAAGCCGCACGCCTTGCCCACCAGAGGGCTCCGTCTGAGAAGGCCAAAGCCAAGGCAAAAAAGAAAGGGAAGAAGACCAAAAAGGGAAAAGACGACGAAAGCAGCAAAGACTGTGTGGACGACGACGCGGACACACGGTCAAGATAAAGGTGAGTAAGATGTACTACTGGGAAGAATCGGCCTCAAAATCGGTGCGGTCAAAGCTGACCCGATTCTCCATCGATTCTGTCCCGTGAATCGGTCAAGAATCGACATCAGAATCGGTCGAGAATCGGTCCGCCCTGTGGTAGTCCCCAAAGGCGAAACCGGCAGGCGCCGTTGGATTGGGCCGAGGATGCAGAGGCTCTCCCCATTTGTTCCCGACAGCCCCAGTCGCCGCCGTCTTCTCCGTGCGATTTCTCTGCGCTTTCGACGGGTACCACGAAGCCGTTTGCCAGCCTGCAGCGTCGCCACCGCGGCTCACCTCATGCATCCTCATCGTGGACCCCGTCGCATCCGCGTATTCGACTTCCTTTTCCATCGTGCCGACACCCCTCGACTGGGATCGCGATCCGCGTCTTTGTGACTTGAGCCGAGCGCTCATAGTTTTGGGCTGGGCGAAGGTGCAGTGGGACGTCCGAGCTTTTTTCGTTCCGAGTTCCGTGAGCGACGAGGACGTCGCATTTTTTGGTTGGGCATATGTGGTGGGGAGCTCGACCACGAGGATATCGGGAAGGAGGCCAAGTCGGGGCAGGGGGCAGATGCAGGATGCGGGGATGGAGGATGCAGCTTCTTGTGACAGGAGTGACGGGTGGCGGTGCATCTTTTCTCTTCGCGACCACCACCGACAGCCGGCACACCGAGCTTATCATCTATTCACCAGGATTCGACCACACCGACTTCTTTTCACATTCGATAAACCATGTCCCCCTTCACTAAGACTGTTTCCGGGCCTTAGCAAGCCCCAGCTGATCTCTGCGGCGGCTACCTTCCACTTCGACGCTACGGGCACTTTTGACGCCTTGCGTGCTCGTCTCGAGGCCTATATGACGGCCAACAAGGCTGCTATCATGGCAAATCCAGACCAGGCACCCCTTTTCACCCGCAGGGAACGCGAGGAGTGGGCTGCACGCTCCGAGAGCCCGGACCCTCCTTCTTGGCACGGGATTGGCAGCGGTGGACGACCCACACCTAGCTTTCAATCGGACCACAATGGATACACACCCAACAACACCCCGCCCCCCGGTCCAGAACCCCTCCGCCAATACGATGACAGACAACGACCTCCGTTTTCACCTGCTGCAGCGGGATGGTGCAGCATTGGATAGAGCCTTACAGATTGCCCTCAATCCAGGTGAGCATCCAAATTACACCTCATTGCATTCAGCTTCGCATCTGCATTCGCACTCGATTTCGCATTCATATTCATATTCGCATTCGCATCTAACAGAATCTGTAAATGCGCGGAAGGCGCGTTAACTACAGATAAGTAAGTAAGGTAGATAAGTTAGATACATGGAGTACTCACCCTCAGTCTCCCTCTATGTGGGATAAAAGACTGAGGTGCGAGACGCGTAGAGTCGTGTACAGTGGGGGACAGTCAAAGGCATCTACTTTGATGAAGGTTATAGTAAACCCCCGGAGTTGATCGGGATGCAAAGTAGACCTATTGGAGGTCCTTGTGAATTTTTTTCAGCCCGATCCCACGAGCCGTTCCTGAGATATAGGTGTATTTATAGTTGTTGACCTCCCAAACAATGGCCGCACCCCAAAACCTATAGTAAAATCATGAAAATATTCCTATAGACTCTTTTCAATGAGCTGAGTATGATGCCAAAGTTTTCAAAAAAAGTCCAACGGGCAGTTCCTTCACAAATAGCCTGGGAATTCTGTGTCACAGATGTCACTGTCACGTTGTCACCTGGTACAACTTCCCCTATTTGCCCTTTTGATCCGAGCCGAGCCATCAAACTTTGCATTCAATTGATGGCACAGCTCCATATTTAGGCATTTGATTGGATTTTCAATTGCGCATTCAATTTGAAGAATTTGACGACTTGCCCCACAATGTTTGCCTCACAGCTTGCCCACTGCTGCACCAATTGCCAAGGTCTGGTAGGCATTTCGACTCAGAATTGCCCTGGCTATCGAATGCACATGATGCCGAAATTGTCTCACCTTGAGAACACTTTTCTAGGTGCTAAACCCATCCTGGTTAGTGTATGAACTGGTCTATGGCCCAAACAGAGGATATACCAACGCCGACACAGCGACACATCTTGCAATTCCGACACACGCCACAAAGTCCGACACATTCTGTCATAATTCACAAACACCGACACATTTATGACCACTTTCAGTAAACACAACACGGTTTTTCAATAAATCCGCCACGGCCGGTTTGGCAATGGTGTGAGAATGGTTGAACTCCCTGTCACCGTATGATACATCCCCTTTCTCTCTTCCACCACCATCTTCCCTGATGCTGACGCCATTTTTGGATGCATGCACCTCCCCATACGCGCAGGTAAGGAACCATAGGAAGCGGAGGCATGCAGCCGGGGAGCTCGGAATTCACCGCCCTCTGAAACACTACGCGGATGCCGCCACGGGGGCATTATGGGCGGCATCAGTGTGTTTTCAGATATTTATGCCCACCCCCTTCACTGCTTGTTCAAATGTTGCTTAAAGACCAGACTACCTACTGCTTCTGGGTTTTTTATTTCCTGGCGGGAACATTGAGAGACGCTAATCTTGATTAGGCATGAAGGAAGAGGTCTGGGATGCTGAGCGGAGTATGTGCCAAATGTTGGCAGTGACGCTCACGTTCTGGGGCCGCGGTGAAAGCCATGGGTGCGAAGCAAGGCCGGAATAATATCGCGCACGTAGTTTACCATCAACGAACATTTAGATAGCTGGCGAGCGAGTTTTTCCTGCTGTTCCCCCTTTGTTAAAATTTAAACCCGAATTTATCGGCCATCTCGGCGAGCGAAAAATGAAACTGATGAATATTTGGACGCAATAATATGACACAATATGATAAGGAGTGACCCCTGGATGAGGTGTATCGCTGGTACTTGTAAAATCTTAACCAAGTTCACAGAGTTAAGCAGCAACAACTTGCGAACGGATAGTTTGATCCCATCACCACGAGGATCGCAAGTTCAACTAGGAATCTATTCCGGGGAAATATGTGTCGGGCTTTGTGGGATAAGCAGAGAGGTGTGTCGGATTCTCTGCTGTGTCGGATGCGCAAAGTGTGTCACGGTGTCGGGTTTCAGGGAGCCTCCCCAAACACCTTCTGTCGGAAGTGATTACAAGGCAAAGGAAAGGCACAAGTACATGGAGTATCAGGAATGGGGACACTGTGCACATTCATGCAAGAAAAAAGTGAACTTCAGGCCTCTCCCCACCCAAAATCTCATAGTACTGTGCAATTTCATTCAATTCGGCAGTCACGCATCACGCACCCCCTGTGCTGCGATGAATTTTGGTCTCGGTCACGGGTCACGGTGCCCAGTGCCGAATGTAAAATGCGTGACATCGGGGTCAAATCTCCCTTGGAGGTGCAAAAAAAGGCCAAATTTTCGAAATTTTTCGTCTTGAATGCCGAATTTTTGGACTTAAAGTTGATCATGGGGCCAAAAACCTTTGATTCTGACAGTGTAGTCGAGGAATCCCTTTAATTGAAAATTCACCAGTCAGACGGCCGTAACGGGTATTACGGACGGCACCCGTCCGTCGACTGCTCTTAGTTTGAGCCCTAGCGGACGGGTGGGCCCGTCCGGTGGACAAAAACGGCCGTCTTTGTGACGGCTGTCCCGTTCCCGTTTGCGACGGGTCGACAGCCCGTCGCGACGGTTTCCGTCCCGTCCGTAGAGCCGCTCTGCCTGCTTTGGAAACGGACGGGTACGGGATGGGTTCACCCGTTTAAACGGGACCCGTATCCGTCCGTAAACGGGCAAACGGGTTTGCGCGAGCAGTGACCGTGAGTCCGGTTTAGCGTCCCGTAGACTGATCCGGTTTCCAGGCTCGTCGCGAACCCTCAGGTCCCGTCGACCTATAGATCCGCATCCTGGTGACCACTAAGTGCACAGTCCCTCGATTTTTCACTGCCGTGCTAAGTACAGATTACACCACGTTTGCATAAGGGTGGGAGAGAAAATAAGAAATGCGATGCTTATGCAACAGAGTGAGAATAGGTAAATACGGAAAGAGACGGAGTGGCATTCCAACGCGCAGGACACCGTAGAAATACACTCAGTTTTGGCCTCCTTGTGCACTGAAACAGTTCAAGTCAAGACATATGGCCTGCATTGTGAAAAGCGTGATCTGGGGCATTGACAGTCCATTGAAATGGCTTGCATTTTGAAACGCTTGACCGATTCTAATGGGTGGCATTATTTGAGCCATAACTCCACCAGGAATGCACCATTTCCCGTGCTCTGGGGGACATTTCGAACCAAAATTCCGCTGGCATTCCAACGCGCAGGATGCAGCAGAAATACGCTCAGTTTTGGCCTCCGTGTGCACTGAGACAGTTCAAGTCAACGAGGAGCGCGTCGCGGTGGCCTGCATTTTGAAAAGCGTGATCTGGGGCCATTGAAATGGCTTGCATTTCAGCCTGCATTTTCAAAAGCGTGATCTGGGACATTCAGAGTCAGTTGAAATAGCCTGCATTTTGAAAAGTGTGATTTGGGGCATTGACAGTCCATCGAAATGGCCCGCATTTTGAAACGCTTGACCGATTTTAATGGGTGATCTGGGGCACATTGAAATAGCTTGCATTTTGGACAGTGTGATCTGATGCCATTGAAATGGCTTGCATTTTTGCCTGCATTTTGGAAAGTGTGATCTGGGGCAAGTTCAACAAGGTATGTTCAATACAGTTGTCATAGCTGGCATGATACATGAGCCCAAACGTTGTGGGCTAATTTTCTTGTTCCTCTGCCACATATACTTTTCGGTTCTCTCAGAGATGGTATCACGGCTGGGAAAAGCATAAATATGTCAAGTGCTCCCTTACCCGAACACGGGGCAAATGCATTTCAATGGCTGGACTGGGCCATTGAATTGCACTGCCCGAGTCACAAAATTGCCGGGCATTCAAATAGCTAGCAAATTTGATGGTATCACCTCCTGCAAGCGCACCGACTCCTCCCACTGCTCCCCCGGCTCCGCCCGTGTTCGATGTCGACGCAGCCACTACCCCGTGTCATGTGCCGACGTTGTGGGTCCGGTCGGCGATTGCCGAGTTAGTATGTCCACAAATGACCCACAAGTATAAACCGTAGGCGCTGACTCCTAGATTCACAGCGAAACTGTTTCATCCGCACCATGGGAGATCGAATCCTTCCTTTGCATGCTACGCAGAATGCCTCCGGCAGATCCGCTATGTTGGAGCACCACGACACAGATTTCCTCCGCATTCATCCGGAGAACCTGATCAGGACTAGGAAGGAAGTGGCCAGACGAGAGCGGGTCGCGGCAGAGCAGCGACGCCGCAACGAACTGCGCAAAAGTTACGAGAATCTGCGCAAAGTTCTCCCCCCATCGAAGCAAAAGAACAGCAAGATTTCACTCGTTCATAGAGGTTGTCCGTTTATATCTGCATTTTTCTTCCTGCCTAAATACCGCTTCAGCCACAAGCCACATATCCTCGATCGACCCGTTCAGAAATGTAAAGTAGTTAAATTGAGAGTAAGCATTAACAAATTTGGAGTGCAAAATGAGCAGAGTTGCCAAAGGATGTGACTGCCTGGAAATTTCTAGGTATGAGATAGATGTGAATGAGCGGTATCCGACGTGCAGTGTTTTGCAGTGACTACTGGGAAGAAGTTGCCTATTTAGGCGATGCTTGAACCTCGGTACAGGCTGAAGGCTGACTTAGACTACAGCAGACCAGCATAGTCACCCCTCTAATTAACCAGAAAGAATTAACCTCCCAATGTGACTTGGTGAGATGTCCATCCCTGGAACCACTTGATGCTTGACCTTCCTTGTGCCGTGGAAATTCAACGATACTGGACAGTGTTTCACAATTTCAGGGCACTTACTTCAATCATGACTTCACGCTGGGGATGAATGTCACTGTGTGGTTGTTGGTTAATCTAAGAAACCGAGGTCATCATGTTGCATCATGTGCTGCAAAGTCTCTTGGAAGAGGGTCCTTGTTCGAAATGAACTCTGTGCCAGGGTTAAATGGCCGGCAAGCATGCATGACTATGCGTGGAACTACTGCATGTTCAAGTTATCATCTGAACTGCAGTTTGCTGATATCCAACACAATTTGGTCAGCTCGGGATTTGGCTTCTGAAGCTGCGACATCAAGCTAGCTTTTTGTCTGTCGTCTGGCCAGTCTGAAGCTCCTACTGTTCAATTGTGAGGATTATCCTACTATTCCCCCCTAGAACTCGGACACTTAAGAAAGAAGCCCAAATATGTTTTCTCTAAGAGCCTCTGGTGCATTTTGGAGGTGATAGACTTTTAGAAATCATAAAAATGACTCGGAATGAGCTTTTGGTTTGTGCAAAACGGTCCAGTATCGGTCGAGCAACAGCGACTTTGCTGACGAGGCCGAGTGTCCGAGTTCTAGGTAAGAGCTACATTCTTGATTGCCGGCCTTTTATCACACACTATTTAAATGTAGTGAACCCAAAGCATCGGAAAGCACTTACGCAACTTCTGCTATCGAGCCACTGTTTAGCCTTAGAAATATTGCGTTGGGTTGAATTTCGTCGCCCGCGGATTGACCGCCACCTGAGGGTCTGCAGATTCTGTAAAACCGAGATTGAATCACCGGAGCACGCGCTGTTAGAGTGCACGGCAGAGTTGGAACTTACTCAACTGCGTCAGGACTTCTTCGTTCGAATGAGGAAGGACTTACCTGGTCTGCCACCACTGAACTCGATGCCTACCGCGAAATTCTTCACTCACATGGTCGCTTACAGAGAGACTATCTCATTGGTTGCAAAATTCGCATACGAAGTGACTCAATTGTTTCAGGCTACTCCTATTTATGTCCCCCCTCTTCCTTTACACTGGCTGACACTACCGCACCAGAACAACTAGCTTCTCTTTTTTACCACTTCCATTCTACTTTAGATAGACGTTCGGCGACCACTCGAATAGCTCGTCAAGTAGGGCTGTTGGGGTCCAGGGCGAAGGCACGAAGGTCTCGCGCGTGCCGGGATACCTCTGGGAACACAGTGTTCAGAGACTGGACCATGCTGTGTATAATATATCACTATCACTATCACTATCACAGCACCTTCTCATTGAAAAGGCTTGAAATGTTGCATGGACGCGGTCCTACATCGGGGCTATTATATACATACATAAGAGCGCCAGGTAGGCCCAGGAAGACTGGCATAGGACATGGAATTTCTTGCCATCAATCTGGGCAATTGACAGATCAAATTGACCGGCATTGTCCGAATTTTCGGACTCTTGTGAGAGCTACAGGGCAGCTAGGTCTCTGAGCTTTTGCATGGACACTTTTAGAATATAGGGGTATCCTTTGCATGTTTTATCGGGATGATATTCCCTCAGGTCAAGGGCCCTAGGCCAAAATACCGAAATTCGTCGAAATTCCTAGTAGTTGCCAGATGTTTCTACTGTAATCTATCCCATGACCTTCAATATGAAAGTATATTACACTGGGGATGGCTAGGCCACACCCTACCGCTTATGTAGAGCCAGAAATCCCAGAAAACGGTCCAGTATTGGATGAGAAATGTCTGTTTGTCCGAGTACTAGGCTTGTCCGGCACGGTGGGGGGGGGATAGTAATCCACCTACCAATATCCAGCCTCTGTCAGGAAAGTCGTTGAAAAATGGTTCAAGATAGGCCATATTACCATAGGACGAAGGAATTGGGCTTGGAGTGCTTCTAGTAAGTGGTCGGCCCATTCATTTGTGATTTGAAACAGTGAACAGTAGGTTCTGATGCAGATCAACCATTGAAGATTGGGGTGAAGCTAAAGGACAAAATTGTGACTCGCTGATTGGCAACCTGCCGACAGAACTCTGACCAAGGGAATGTCTTTAAACGACATAACTCAGGGCCAAGCCATCTGCTAATAAACTGACAAATGCATCCTTGAGGTAGTCCACGAGGGGGTCATTCTGCCTGAGTATCCATTCCTGACCTCCAGCATTTTGCTGGCAGGATTAGAGCTTGCAACCATCCGTCTTTTTTGACGGGTCGACAGACGAGACGGAAAGGTTTTGACCATCCATCTGGAGGCTTGATGTCGCGTCGAGACAGGACGGGTCAACCCGTTGACGGGGTACCCGTTCCTGCCCGTTTAACAGGTTCGACGGGTTATCTTTTCTGACTGTAAATGGAAGTCAAAGCTCGTGCAGATTCACATTGTTCCGATAATTACTGATACTATTACCCACCTACAGACATATCCTTGCCATAAGTCAATCATTGGGCCTGATAACTTACATAGGTGAGGTTGCCCACCCATCGTCGGCATCTACCAAAATTTGATCTGAATCTTGAGCGTTCACCGGCCCTTCTGCGAACCGTATTCAACAAGTTTAGCACGACCCAAGTTACCTTGTAGGTACTTCTAAGTACCCAGTCCATCTGTATACCACCCAAAATTTATCCAACTGACTTGGAAATAATAGTCTCCCTGACCCGTCAAGACAGCTGTTATGGATGAGACAGGCGGGACCCGCCCGTCTCGAGGATGTCAAACTGTCTTTGCCAGGATGGGTCGACCCATCCCGGTGGAAAAGACAGCTGTCCCGTTTGACGGACGGGTGCAAGCCCTAGCCAGGATATATCTCCCCACTCGCACTCAGGCATTGCTCTGAACTTCGGTTTACTCTCATGTTCATCGAGGCAACTCCTTGACAGAGAAGAACCTTCAGTGACCGTGTTGATTCAATTCCCAGACAGGACGTGGTATCAGGAGTCACATCGTGCGGCAGTTCCGATGCTCGCCCGCGGGGTCCTAACTTCAACCTTAAACCTACACATCTCTGCCGCTTGGCGTCTTATATTTTACATTCAGCTTGTCATATTAGGTGAGGGATGCGTCAGAAAGGAACTTGTGTAGTATACGACACCTACCAGTGACTGTAAAGACACAAAGATTCCGAAAAAACGTAGTTGGCATTTTCTTTTGCGGGCGAAGTCAAAAAGTTCAATTTGCGCACGCGCGCGGACAGTTCAATTGTATTTTGCGCGGTCAGGCGGAACCTCCGAAATAAGCTGTTTTTGCGGGGCGGGCATCAAAAACTTTGCACGGGAATAAAAGTGCATCCGGACCGCCATAAATAAAATCATCCCCGCGCACGCGCAAACTCGAGGACCGGGCGCGTGCGCGCAAATTGAACATTTTGAACCTCCCCCCACACATCGGTGGATACATCTCATGCTCATTTTTATCATGCTGTATTCATATCCATTGCTCTAGATCTAGGTATTCGAGTTTCAATGATGGGTGAACCTACAAAAGAGGAACCAAGGTTAATAAATATGATATGATTTCGTGACGTTCAGTAACCCTATGAAGTTTGATTAATCAAAGTGTGTCTCAACACATAATCCTGCTTAAGGACTGGCTGGAAAACGTGACATTTTATGGAGAGTTACTTTCGCGAGCTTGATTGCCAGGTGATAGCCAGCGTGATTCTGAGCAAAGCTGTCGCTTCGGATTTCCCGTTGCTGCCCTCGTCATTAAGCCCCGGGCTTCGAAGCTCTCCATTCTGCAGGGAGGCTGTGCTGTGAAGACCATGTATATTCAGAACTATTCTTGCCGGTCCGTTGGTATAGGCCGCACAATGTGACATCTTATGGGGAGTTACTTTGCCGAGCTTGTTTGCGAGGTGATACCCAGCACAATTCTAAGCAAGACTGTCTCTTCAAATTTCCCATTGCCGGCCTCGTCATTGAGCCCGGGGCTTGACAGCTCTCCATTCTGCTCAACGGCAATAAGTGTTGCCCGCAGAGCCTGGACTTGTAGAGATGTGCCTACACCTCACCAAACCTGGATGAAGCCGAAACTCAGACAATAGTGGAGGTGGAGCGAATGCAACTGTCTCTGCCATCAAATCTCAAACGGATCCGTATGCCAGACACCCTGCGCACTACACTCCAGAGCCAGGAAGCCACAATGCGTGAGGGCCAGATCAATGATGCACTCCGAAAGTTGCGGCTTGCCCTTGGAGCGAAGGCCTGGAGGTTACGCAATGATGTAGGGGATGCCCGGGGCGGAAAGGAAAAGACACGGGCATGGGATGGTGTAAAGACCAAAGACCGGGAGGTGCGAAGAAATGTGCAGGTCTACTCGCAAGCAAGAGCAGCACTACAGAAGATGAAAATAGGCGCCGAATGGCAGCCAATTACCAAGAAAGACCTGGCCATGTCTGGTGATTTGACGGAGGCAAACCGAACTGGACAACACTTAATTAAGTTCACTGGCCTGGTTTTGGCGCCTTGAGAATGATGGGGGGGAGCAATGGATGAAATAGGGGAAAGCGGAGAGATGAGCATACCACAGTCTCTTCAACATTCGAAATGGGGTAGTTTACCAGTTTACGCGGCTTGTACGAAATTCCTTCTGCCCTCCTCACTGTCTAGTGAATATCTGCCCCCACTCGTCTGATGAGTCCTTAATTGTGTGATGCTCCCGCAATAACCGCCTTCCCGTGTACATTTCTTGTGTGAAAAATCAGTTATAGATTTTCTTTGGGAATTTGTGCTCGAGGGTATAAAACATGCCCCACCTTCCACTGTGTCCCCTCATGGCTAATCCGAGTCGACAACCTCGCGCACCCGGCCCTCCGGGAGCCGTTAATCGACTCGCCACATCTGAAGGCATGGGTCATTTTGATAATAGACATTGAGCTAACTAATGACCAGACAACGAACCCAACAATCCCGCAGGCGGTTATGCGGTCCGAGGTCTAAATGCTACGAGGGGTGTTTCGCAAATGGGTTTCCGCAGCACAACTACCGGTTATCGTTCTTCTTCTTCGACACCGTATGTCGTTCAAATGGTATCATGTCCACTCACATGATACTTCCAGGACCACTGTTCAAACTCAACAAAATGTTCCTGCTCCGGAACAGCCCTTAGCGACGAGGTCAGTCGTTTATTCGGTTGAATGCCTGTAACCGAAACGACAGAAGACGCGTTTAACATCGACGTGCGCCTGGCATGCAAAAAGCCAGAGCCCGAGGGGAAGTCCGAGCTCGCCGCTGGCGTACTGATTACGCGAAAGAATAAAGGAGCTAATTGCACCGACTTGGATCTAAAAAAAATTGAGCTAGATAGTAAGAACAAACTGAGGTTGGGTCCATAACCTGATAGTATTCACTTAGGCAAGACATCTGTATCTCCACTTGAGATAAGACCTGGTCGTCTCATAGCTGAGAAGCTTCGCATCTACCAAGATTGCATCTGGTATGTACCTTTGGGTGCATAACCCGATAGTATTTACCTAGGCAAGGCATTTGTATCTCTACTTGAGATAGTTCCTCTCCCTCCAACCTTTGTCAAGGCCCTGGTTAGGGACTGACACTTGTCGGACTCAACTAGACTTGACTGTATCTTTCTTGTCCTCGATGTTCAGGTTGTTACGAAATGGTGACCTTACTGTTTTGAATGTGCCTGCGCTATATTAGAAAGGATATAAAGTTAGTTGTTCTTGTTCTGGTTCTGAGCACATCGATCAGCAGGTGAAGGAGATGCAGGAGCACGAGCAAGTTCGAAGCAGGGAACACCCCCAGTAAGCACTGCTCCCACATCTTCACCAAGTTGCTGCAATATTATTCGTCTACATCAGCTCCAACTCATCGTTTGGAAAGGATAAAACACGTACAACCAGCGCACCCAAACGTATCCTGTGGCAATGACAGGTACCAGTGGTCCTATCAGGGAACCTCCCATTTCTCGTCTGCTTATTATCCGAGAAAGAAGAAAGAAAGCATGACACACACTGATCAAACAGCACCACCTTTGTCCCATTCACCCAGGGATTCTTGACACTCTGCATCCTGTTCTGCACCACACTCTGGAAGTCACCATGCTCCCAGAATGGCTAGGTCACCTTTGTCTCATATTTGTGATCCAGTCGTGAGTTGCCATACATCTGGCTAGGAGTGTGTGGGGGGGGGAGGTTAGGTCACTCCACGTACACTAGTACCGCAGACAGTGATTTTTTGTTTCGGGCCTGTTTCTTGCTCAATAGTGAACGGATTCTCGTCAAACTTTTTTATATTCTGAAAGGGAGGACCAGTCGGTGTAATTTCCGCTACTACCAAAGACAATCCGACTAGAACTGATGTGAAGCTTTCGCATTTTCAAGAAGTAGTGGAAGCATGCCAAGAAGAGCTGGAGCCAGGAAAAATGTTTGAAGACACTTGAGGACTTGCGGCAAGAGATTCGAAGTTTGACTCCTTGTAACCTTGAGGAACCAAGCCTTGGACTTTTACGAGCCGAGATACTTGAAGAAGGGTTTGAGGCTGCGGCGGATTGACGGCGGTACATCATGGCAAGGGGGCAAGGTCGAGGGGGGTCCACATGAATGGACAAGGAAGAAAAAGGGACCACTGTTTCATTCGGTCATGCAAGCGAATATAGGTTTAGTATCCGTAGTAGGCACGCATCCGGTCTCTGGAGAAAAGGATGCGTCAGAATAGGTAAAGGAGAAATTGGATAGGATGGACGTACAAGAGCCAGATAACCTTGGAGCCGGTCTTGCAGCCGTGCAGTATGACGCCGATGCAGTCGTAAAACACAGCGCGCTGGTCCTTGTCAGCCTACGCAGGAATCGTAAGATGAATCTTGTGAAGATCAAGTGAAGAGGCATACCTTAGGGTTGACGGGGGCGATCAGCTGGCTCCCGCGAGCGAGAGCGCGAGATCCACATCATCGCACGACGAGCACTATGGGGAAGGTTAGTCTCGAGAAGGAGAGGAAGGAAGGAAGAACAACGTACCCCTTCGCCGGCTCGCACATGCGCTGCACGACGCGGTCGAGCGTCTCCTTCCCGCCCTCCTTGAGTGACTTGACCACACTCTGGCTGCCCTGCTCGCTCGCCGCGAACTCGAGCAGGCTGGTAAGGAGGTGCTCGAGCGCCATTTGGGGGTGCTTCTACGGCCCGTGTTCGAGGACTGTATCGATGATGATCAGAATGGGAATCTTGGCGGAGGAGATGGAAGAACGTACTGTGTTGGATGCAATAGGAACCCCACTGGCTCTGCGCGACCTCGCCGAATACCGCGGCGTCCTGTCCAAGGAGCTCGTCGACGATCCCGTCCTTGGCGTTCCCCTCGAGGTTCTCGGAGGTGTGCTATAGAAGATAACGCGAGTCAGAGTGAGGATGAGGATGAGGAAGACGGAAGAGGGATTGCGTACCTGCACGACGAGCGACCCAGGCTCATAGCATGTATGGGCGGCCCACTTGCCTTTGAGGGACTTGTTGACGCTGAGCATAGAAGGATTAGAATCGGCGTCGATTAGAAGAGGAGGTGCGAGCTACTATGCGAAGATCGGTGGCGACGGTGGGGTCCACGAGAGCTCAGTGATCTACAAGGGACGCTGTCAGTAAAAGCCCAAAGTGAATAAGGAAGGACGAGGCGAAGACGGTGGATGGAACGATGAACAAGAAGATGGAAGTGAAGGGTCAAGATATATCGGAGGAACAAGAGTCAAGGCGGAAACAGAGAGAGAGGATCGAAGGAGATAACGAGGGCGAATGAAGGAGCGGACGACGAAGGATAGAGGTTGGAAAGCATGAGGACCACTCTCACTTTACTCCGCACATGCGACACATCCTTGTCCACCAGCGTCGTCGCTGGATCGCCCCGAAGCAGCTCCGACACAAATCAATTAGCAAGCAAACCTCCTTGCAGTCGAGAGCCTTCTGGAGGACGTTGTACCCGTTGCAGTTCGTCGCGAGGTCGACGATGCGGCCGCTGTGCAGTGAGATCATCAGGTACAAGAGGAAAGAAGGGGGCAGATGACATACCGCATGCATGCGACGATCTTACGGCGTTCCTCAGGGCCCGTGGCGGCTTCGAGACAGCGCTGAACGGCCGAGTCGCTAGGGCTCGCGCCGGACAAAAATTTGACATTTTGGCTCGAAAACCTAGGTTCTGACCGGACAAAAACTGCGATTTGAGGCCGGACAACCTAGGTCCTGTCCGGACAAAAATTCGGGATCTCGTCGATGTTTGGGTCGATGTCCGGGCGAAGATTTTCACCAAATTCAGCTGGAAACAATTTCTTCACCTCAAATTCAAGTTCGACTTGTGTATTCCGCATAGAAGAGTAGAAAGGATACTTATACGAGAAAATTTAGGTATTTTCTAGGTCGTGAGAGCGGAAAATTACCCTTTTGGGAAGCCTGGGCTAGGTCCTGTCCGGACAAAAACGACGCGATCTCGAAGAAATCTGTCCGGACAAAAATCGAGGATTTCCAGAATTTCGGGCCCTAGCCTCCAAAGGGATTCTCAGGGGTCCTCATAGAATCCCCTTGTAAATGCTTTCTTTAGAATTTTGATAGAATCTTTTGTCACGCTCTGTCACCTGCCACATCCGCTTCACCTCTGCCGCTTCCACCCAGCTCCTGATCTCCATTTAAGGCTGATTTCAGAGATGCATACCTCAAAGAGCCGTAGGATGTACATTTGGGTCCAAGAGATTGGTGCGACCGGTGCCCTTATATTTAATCGGCTTCTAAGCGGCTCAAATTTTAGCCGTTTAGAAGCCGGTTAAATATCTGTACAATGACCGTGATTTAGGTCTTGAAAATGGACCAAAAACGGGGGAAAAAACGGCCGCGCCCTAAGTTCTACAAATGGCTGCAATATTTGAGCCTTTTTTCAATGAAAAATGCGCTAAAATAATCTGCGATGACACCGATTGAGCTACAGGTAGCCGGAAAAGCCAACTGGATTTCCCATGGGGATTCGGAACCAAGGCAACACTAAAGCTGGCACTGTCATGCACAGTCATTTCTCTGCCGGTGGTCCTCCAAGCCACATGGCAGAACATCAGATCATCGATTGTTGCGAACGAAGCGAGCAAATCTAAGGAAAGAATACCGTTCAAATACTGGGCGATCTTGATGCAAAGGGTACGAAAAGATGTGAACGAGGACAAAGCAAAATACTGACCATTCTGGGTAGTGTGGCGGGAAATAGGCTTGTGAAAATTACCGATGCTAATTAACACGAGATTTTGGGAGTCCGAAAAACGCCTGTAAATTCGGCCTATTTGACCCTGGTTGACCACGATCCCTGGAGTGAAATCTGCGGTGTGGGCCACATGGCTATTCTCCGACCCCGCGAGGCCCAGTAGGCTTCCAGCGTGTAGAAGATCTCCTTTGCCGACGCCTTCCCTACGCCCGCTCACCTACACTAGAGGCGCTCCCCCGCGTGCGCTCCACTCCGCATGAGGTAATTTCATAGAGCCGCCTTGCCGATGCAGAAAATATTGCACAACTTGATCCGCCAGTGGTTATAGTAAATTTTCTGTAGGTCTCTCATAGCACTCCATGTCCACGAACTCAGTTGGACTGAGAAATGCGGACCCATTCCATTTCTGAACGAGGTCGAAGGAAAATACTCTTGTGGAGTCAGAACTAGCCAAATCCAGAAAATTTCACAGAACTTGAGTCGCCGGTGGTTAAATATTTTGTGAGTCTCTCCGAGTACTCATTCCATGCCCACGAACTTGATTCCACCAAGAAATTCGTACCCATTCCACTTTTGAACGAGGATAAATCAAAATACTCTTGTGGAATCAGAACTGCATGATTTTGCACAACTTGAGGCGCCGGTGGTTAAATTTTCTGTGAGTCTCTCAGAGTACTCATTCCATGCCCACGAACTTGATTCCATCGAAAAGTTCGTACCCATTCCACTTCTGAACGAGGACAAAGCAAAATCCTCGTGGAGTCAGACCTGCATGCCCAAATACAGAAAATATTACAGCCCTTAATTCACTTTTTCAACCCAGTGTAGGAAATTTCTTCAATGGGTAGGACGAGCTGCTGCTTCGAGTGTAGACGATGATACTGTTGGTGTTGTTGCGGCTGGGGCTGGGACCGAGGTTGCAAAAGTCACTGATATAATGTGAGTAACATCTCCTCATTACCAATGACGGTACCGCCATCCCACGGTAAATTGTTCAATTTTTGGCAGCATGACATCCACTATTGGAGTAAATTCAGAAAAGATACGCGTCCATCTTCGTGCAATTTACATGATGGTAGACACAAGGGCGATTCATTAACGGTTTCACTCAATGAAAGTACATACCAATGGTGGATGGGCTTGTTCCTGGAAATGGCTTAGCAGATGCCAAGAACGTATCTCAACTCCCAAAATCCCAATGCAATCTCAACTTCGCCCATGTGAGATCATATAGAATTCCCATATTGAGACGAAGGCGTAGTCGAATTACATTAAGGGCCTGATCGGGTGCACTAGAATTGCCTTAGAATTACCTTAGAATCAACTTATCGGGTGAGATCCGAGCTAGAGGATCCCAGTCACTCGGTATGCAAATAGGGCTATATATAGTGTCACTTCATCTCTCGCCGGCACGAGGCGGGATCTACCCGAATTTCATGCGGGATCACGGCGCGAATTTCCCAAGTGCCTCGGCACCATTGCAGCATTGATCGGTGATAGGGGTTGCGATCCGAGATCTCCCCGCCTCTCGGAGTGTATGATACATCGCGTGTCCCCATTCGGCCTTTGGCCCTCAGGTAAGATCCGATAGAATGTAACCAATTCTATAATCACATTTCGGCGCCTCCAGACGAAAAATCCGGTGAAGGGATGGCAACGGCACCCAGTTGACGGGATGTGGCCACTGGCCCAGTTTCCCTACCCGAAGTCGGTCCATGCATCCCATATCGTCCCACGGGGAAAATTGATTGAGCCGTGAACCCGGGTCAGTGGTTGAAGGACCACGCATATTCTAATCGGACTATGTAGCCGTTTCCCGTGAGTGTTCAATGTCCACTTGTACCCAGACGTCTCTCACTCAGTGGCGCCTTTCCCCGCAGGTATGCGCACCGGAGCGCGCCGAATGAGCGCGATCACGTGGCTGAATCGCTCGGGATGTTGTGCCGGACTACGCCGCGCGTGTTTGATGTTCGTTGTCTACCGCTTTATAATAGATTTTCGGGTGACCAGGGTCCTTTGCCAGCTCGGATCTAGTCTGTAGATAGATGGTTGTGGGCAGCAATTACTCGATTCCATTCTGCTTCAATTCTAACCTGATTCTAAGGACTTTCTAACGCACCCGATCAGGCCCTAAAAGAGACGCGAGAATTGTCCGACTGATCAAGGGCTGAATGCCTCTTACTCGGCGATTACCGGGAATTTAGTAATTTCTCCTTTGGGAATCTTGGCGATGTCCAAAGGAGACAAGAGGTCTCTGTAGCTCTATGTTGAGTTCTTTGGGCCAGAAAATGGCCCTCATTCAGTCCTGGAGTCATATGTGTTGTTTGTTTTGATTTTTGCTCTGAGGTGAAAAGCATGACCTGATGCAATAGAGATGCATTCAATTTCAAATGGCCGGCATTTGAAAGGTATGACCTGATGCAATAGAGATGTGTTCAATTTCAAATAGCTGTCATTTTGAAAAGCATGACCTGATGCAATAGAGGTGCATTCAAAGCACTGGCATTTTGAAAAGCGTGATCTGGCGCAATAGAGGTCCAGTCAAATGACAGGCATTTTGAAAAGCATGACCTGATGCAATAGAGCTTCATTCAAATGGCTAGCATTTTGAAAAGCATGACCTGCACAGTGGCAGTGCATTCAAATGGCGGGCGTTTTGAAAAGCATAACCTGATGCAATAGAGCTGCATTCAAATGGCTAGCATTTTGAAAAGCATGACCTGGTGCAGTGGCGGTGCATTCAAATGGCAGGCATTTTGAAAAGCATGATCTGACGCAATAGAGGTGCATTCAAATGGCAGGCATTTTGAAAAGCATGACCTGACACAATAGAGGTGCTTTCAAATGGCTGCCATTTTGAGAAGCGTGACCTGGCGCAATAGAGGTGCTGATAAGAAATCTTGTTTTCGGCATCCACCTCCGGCCGTAAATCGGCAACAACATGCGAACAACATCAGGGCGGCCCATCAAATTTTGGTTTTGGGGGCGGCTGGACATGACTTTCAACATACAACTAATGCTCCGGATTAAACCAACCCCGTTGCGGCCCACTGTCCCAAGTGGCCGACTAGCTAGTATGGCCGACTAACCAGTCCGTGATAGTAGGTTGTTTTTCTTGTGCCCCGAGTTCATGCTTTGATTTGTTCAAGATTCGTAGATCGTGATATGTTTATGAGATACTCTCTCAATGCTGTGTCTGGCAGCACCTGGGGGTACTGTACTCCTCTGTGTGCAGAACACAAAAATTAACCACGGGCGAATTGAGTTGTGCAATATTTCCAGATTTGGGAATATTTTGATTCCTGTTCATTCAGAAGTGGAATGAGTGCAGATTTTTTTGAGGAATTGTGTTTGTGTGCTTGAAAGCCATCCTCTGTGTGCAGAACACAAAAATTAACCACAGCCGAACTGAGTTGTGCAATATTTTCCAGATTTGGCAGTATTTTGCTTCCTGTTCATTCAGAAGTGGAATGAGTGCAGATTTTTTGGGGGGATTGGGTTTGTGTGCTCGAAAGGTGTCCTCTGTGTGCTGAACACCAAAATTAAACCACGGGCGAACTGAGTTATGCAATATTTCCAGATTTGGCGGTATTTTGCTTCCTGTTCATTCAGAAGCGGAATGAGTGCAGATTTTTTGACTCGAGAGCATCTTCCTTGCGACTTTGCAATATTTCAGTTGCTCTGTCTCATCAGAGAAGAAGTTGTGGGCTCTCAATATCTCGGAACACTCATTGGGCCGCTCCCCGGCACTTCTCCATCCCCAAATCAACCACCTTTGTGAAATTCATGACAAAATAAGGTATTCCGTGGTCGACGCAATTCGCGAAGCAGGACAAAACCTCCGCTTTCCTACTTCCTTTGCGCGAAATGAGAAGGCACCGTGGATTGAAGCAGGTGGAGGGATCGGAGTAGGCACAAATAGGGGCAGCGACTAATGCGAAACTGAGCAGATCTGAGTTTGACCTGTGTTCAATATTAGTAGCAGTCTGCCGTAAGTAGTCAGACTCTAAAAAAAGAGTTTATGATAAAGTCGCAATATAGAGCTGAAGGTTGGAATTCCAAACTACATTAATCAAACCACTAGACTCTCCGATCCATGCAAGTAACCCCCCACTGCTGCTGTTGTCAAATTCGTTTATGAGCATCACAGTCCAAGTGCTACGCCGTCAGTCTCGCCGACTTGCGCCTCTCGCCCCTCTCCGTGGCCCTGTTCTCATTTGTCTCCGATGGCCGTCTCGCCAGAACGCTCCCCTGCTCACGCTTCTTTGCAAGGCGCGCCGACTGCTTCCTATGTAGAACCGCCTCATCCGACTGGCGTTGACGCTCCATCCTCTTCAAGCAACGGTGAGTAGTGGCAACGGCTGAGCGAAGAGGAAGTTACCCTAAACTTCCTAGCGACAAGTGCCGTTTGCGTCACCAGTACCTCGTACAGAGCCGTTTCCGCGGCATGCGTGGCCGCTTGGAAGCTTGCTGTAATATGTTCCCAGTCCAACAAGGTAATGCAAATCTGAACATTGAACGCGAAGATTGCTGAGGAGTAAAAACTTGCACATACTGTCTCCCACTCCACAAATTGGTCGTCCTCTTCCCCAACACTCCCGGAACCCTGGGCTGAGGCCTTCCGATTTTCGCTGGGTCGGGCACCCGACAGGCGGGCGCTCACGCGCCTACCAAGTGGAGCACAGGCCTGTGTATTCTCAATCGACTGACGAGCGCGTTTTGTATCTGACGGCTTGGAATCTGGTGCCTCTTTCCCGGGTCTTTTTTCGCTTAAGCGATGATGTGGCGGCAGGCTGAGCTCGCTGGATCCATAGGCGGTCACCTATGACGCGGCGGTAAGCAAGACAAAGGCCAGCTGGATGTTAATCACCAATGAACCAATAAGCGTTGAATTTCGCGTCGTAGCCGACCGGTGCAAGCCGCTGTTGGCACAAGTTGAAGGCAGACTGAAGCAATACAATGCCACGTACCCAAGTGGTGTCCTTTTTGTCAATCTTCATCAGGCTGCGCAGGTGGAGCGGGGTTCGGAATAGTTGTTCAGCAAGGTCATGGATTGAGTCGATCTTGACAAGAATGGGGAGGCGCTTCTTCTGCGCGCTGGGGTTCAGGGTTACAGAGATACCTCGATAACAGTATGCAACTACGTACGAATGTTTCTTGTCGTCGCCCAAAATGGACAAGAGGGTAGTCTCAACGCGTGATAGGAAGATATTCGATCCCTAAGCGAGGTCTTTCTCGATTCCCTGTCCAAAAAACATGTCAGGCATTTAGAAAAGGAGAGCACGGTGGGACTCGAGTCAACTGACGTCAAGAAAAATGTCCTTCGGGAAGAGACGTCTGAAAGTAAAAAAGAACTGGCTAAAGGCAGCCCATTTCCAATAGGTTCGGAGTATAGCAAGCCGTTTCAGAGACTCGTCCTCCACCAATTTTGTGTTTCCAGGCCAGGGCGACGCAGTTGACACACCGCGGGGCATTGTGGAAGAAAAAAAAAATCACAGTCACAACTGACTGTAACCGTGACAGACACGTGCGGCGTGACGTGATGATGGTAAATTGAAAATTAGGGCTGTTCGCCGTGCCCGTCACGGGCGCGGCATGTCAAGGAGAAAATCTCTACGGGACGGGTCGGGCGACGGAACGGCCGTCACGGTCAACGACACGGTGACGGCGCCTTTGAAGAGAACAAAATTCGTCATTTTTGTCCGGGAAATATATACGGCAACTCATCCTGATCATATTTTTTGTTAGATTAATGTTTGAAGGGGAGGTCACACGAGAATACCATTGTTATATACAGTGGCGCTCGTATGTTCTGCACGCCACAGTTTGGGCCCATTTCTGGGCTGATGATGGTCCAGGACCTCCTGCAGCTTTCTCGAGCGGAACGGACGCCAGGCGTGGTTGAATGCAAATTCGTCGAGCTCTTCCGCGGACTCGCGCAGCTCTATGATGTCGGCTGGAACGACGGGGTCATCCTCGGGGTGAGTCATTGCGACGGCGAGACGAGGTTGCCGGCGCAGTGCGTGAAGAAAAAGTGGCAGGTGCAGTGAGTGAAGAGACGCGGCAGGCATAATGAACCTGGCAGGTGCTTGGACCTGCCTAGTAGAGCGTCGTGGGTGATTGGGGGAATAAATACAGTGGCGGCCAAAAAGAATGGACACGGCAATGTGGGCTCATTAGACATGTTGTGCAAAAGCTGCACGAGCCGCATGCAGTTTTTGGTCATTGTGCAAAAGCCGCACAAGATTTGTGTTCCATGTCAGTTATATACTGGGGTTTTTCATGCAAATCGACAGGGGGTGTGACGTGTGACCCGATTTACCAGTTTGACATTTCGACAGCAGCCGAATTTTCGAGTGACACCCCCCAAAATTTCGACTTTCTCACGAAAATTTTCGTCTTTTTTCTGTTTTCAGGCAGTTTTGAAGCCTGTGTGACAGCTTGGAGGTTCGACAGAGGCTCGGGTGACGCGTGACCACGACAAAAATTCGTCCCTCGACAGGGGGGTGCATGACACGTGAGTCAGCGCCGCGGCGTGGACTGTCGATTTGAATGAAAAACCCCAGTACCATTATCATTTCTTGAAACTAGTATTGCATACCTGACGTTTCCACATCTGCGGTATAGTTCAATTTGTCCACCAGGAAAGTGCGGGAAAGCAATATTTTGACATGAGACCAGAAATTGATGCCACCACACCAGGCTGTGTTTTGGCCCATTTCTGTGGACGCCACAGGGCTAATAGGAATCAGAGGGACTCATACACTTGAATGGCATGTATTCTATTGAAATGTATACTGCCTAGGCCCCCAAATTCATTTTTTCCGGCACGGCTTTGCACAATGACCAAAAGCCGCATGCGGCTCGTGCGGCTTTTGCACAACCTGTCTATTTCTGGGTGGAATTGCTTCAAATAAATGTCAGCCTGAGCTTTCATCGATTTCATGTAGTCTATTAGTTACCGCGCCATCACTGGGGGCGTCCTGCGTTATTATATAAGCATCCGTTTTGGGAAAGCCCGTGTACCGTGCAATGACGCGACTTGACGCGTCGAAGTCCACACAACGGGACCCAACCGGCGGGGAAGGTGTTAGAGCAAATCTGCTATCCAGTTCTGATGCACTCGAGAACATTCTCAGCGAGGATTTGGCGGGATTCCACCACATTGAAGAAATTCACCATCTTTACGGCCGAACCAAAGCCGAAATCGCCGAAATACTTCTCCGGAGTAGAAACTGCTCAGAAAAAAATACTTCGGGGGGGTCAATAGTCAATATATTGCTTGGGAGCATATTTTCAACCACTGAGGCTCGAAAATTCGCGTCGAATGGTGCAAAACGCGTGCACATAAATGAGTTGTTTGGCTGTGCATCTCCCATCATTTCGTGATAACGTTGGGACGCCGCTCATCAGGGCGCGGTAACTAAACAGACTATAAACGGACGAGGCACGAGTCAAATCGTTTCTATAGCGTCTGTCTTAGAGAGACTAGATTTCATGCGTCTAGACACAGTCTAACCCGTAACTTATGTCCAGTTGGTGCAAACAAACCAAAGCGTGGACTTGATGGCAACCGTACATTCTCACTGAAAATTTTCAAGGCCTTCACGAAGGCGTTCCGAAGGCTTTCAAACAACCTTCAGAATCAAAGCTTGAAGGCCGGGGTCCTGATTAACTCCGTCGTGATTTTGAAATGGAAGCTACAATTGAATTCGCTGCTCATGTCACGCTTCCATTTCATTCGCACAACGGTGAGACAAGGTGAGAAGCCTACCAAATCAATCGTTGATACAGCCGTTATCGTGAATATGTACGACAGGCTGCACCATATATAATAATGGAGGCTCCAGGTCTGCAACTCCTCATGCAAAATGGTGTACTCCGAACCCGGTGGTCAGCTGTTGGAGATAGCAAGGTAGACAAATGATTTTGAAAGGTGCGGGACAAGCGTCAACACATCCTTCGTACTCACTGACGGCAAACTGACGAGGGCAGTGGGGGGCGGGTCCCTCATTCCGGCAGACACTCCCTAGACGTCTTCTGGGACGTAGAACTTGCCCAGAGCTTCTAACGAGGCTTAAATTCTATCGGTTGTGAATTCAGTAGTCCACGGAATCATTCCAAGGGCTTTTGAACTGGACTCATGAACAAATTCCACGACCCAACCTGCTAAGTTTGAACTTAAGGATGCCTTTTAACTCAGCCGTTGTTGAGATAATCCTCGGACGCATCCACTGAGGAAAGACGAGGGTCAAAATCCCGTTGAATGCGGGAGAGAATGAATATCTTAGGGGCCGACCACATGCCATTTGAAACGGCAAGAATTTTGCAAGAATTCTCACTGAAAATCTTGAAGGCCTTCACGAAGACGTTCCGAAGGCGATTAACTGTCGTGATTTTGAAATGGAAGCTACAATTGAATTCGCTGCATACACAGTAGGAAGATTTATGTTGCATTCCAACTTCAAGACAGTTGTTCGGACGCACCTGACGAAAGTCTCCGATCGTTATCAACATACGACCTCCCCATACACGATTGATACCAGTTAAAGATCGCATAAGTCGGTCTGACATCCTATATATGTTTCATAGAAACCGGCCCGAAAAATCATTGGATTTTGACGATCCATCAATCCTATCAAAATCCGACGTCTGGCGGGATAGCCGTGTAATATAACTGCAACCAGTTCGAATCGGTGACGAACTCCGATTTCTCGTTCAACGATGATTATTTATTGAGACTGGAAGGTCATGCTTTTCAAAATTTCAGCCATTTGAATGCACCTCTATTGCACCAGGTCACACTTTTCCAATGCCAGCCATTTGAACGCAGCTCTATGGCATCAGGTCATGCTTTTCAAAATGCCAGCCATTTGAATGCATCTCTATTGTGTCAGGTCATGCTTTTCAAAATGCCTGCCATTTGAATGCACCTCTGTCCGCTGTTCCCGGGATGGCGTCTGAATGACTGCTGTTGGTACTGTTGTCGGTCTGCGGGGGAACTGTAGTTGGTTCTCGGTTCTCTTGAGTGGTCGACATTTCGGCAGTGGAGCGAGAACGGTTGTTTGAATCCTCGCTGGTGGCGTAAGTAGAATCGTCCATGTGTTGCGGATTTGCTAAGGGCCCAGTGTCTGCCATTTCGATGTCTTGGCGGGTTGAATCCGTACTGCGAAGATCTAGAACCGGTGCTGAGGTGACTTTGCGGACCTCGGATGCGAGAAATTTCTGGACCATGTCTATTGGTAGTCTGTTTGCATTCCAGGTCAGTACCTGCAACAAAGGTCTCCGAGAACCTTGCAGTACCGTGAATCATTCTGATGAATTAACCGAGGAGCCGCCTCCACATCGTCTGTCATAACCCGAAAGCAACACTGAAATTTACATGTGAAACTTTTCAGCCACCCAAAAATCAAACGGACCTCGTTCCCCACACGTATCCGATCCAAAATTTGCACCACCCGTCCTTCGAAGTTGGTATTGAATAGAGCGGTTGAATTCTGCTGAGGCGTAGTAGAGATACTGCTACGTGAAGGCCATTGTACGAATCCGTGATCCGGAACCTCTGTCGAATTGTGAAGCTCACTTGCCGGAAACTGTACAAAGCGCCATTTTTCGATGAAAATCCGCATTTCCAAGTAGCGCTGCCGAAGATATTCGAAATGACCGCGTTTCCGCGCGATCACCGCCGCGTCTTTCAACTGAATGGAATGGAAGCGGCTTGAGATGAACCCGATCGCCCGTGCTTGTCTTGAACATGATACTTTGCATCAGGTCATCGATGTCAATGTCCAGGTCAAAGATTGCAAAGCTGCAGCTGATTCCAGAAGCCAAAGATAATTTCATGGCCCATGTGATTCGCCCACGGCTTCTTGTCCACCCAGAATCTCCTGTCCATGCATCGCAAAATCCCGCAGGCCGGGGGGCAGTTCAGGGCCAATATTGCCAAGAAGGGGTCATGGACATGTGGGGTGGTGCGGTTGTGTGCCGTCCTCATCGCATATGCACGACAATGATCCGGCTTTTTCCATTTTGGGACAATTTTTATTTTTTTCAGTATTTTGCTCCTTGTGGCCTCAGTTCTTTACGGATCGTTATGATTTGTTTTGAGGTGGATTACTGGAGTAAAACTGCATCTAGTGATGTTCTCGGATAATCCATTTACGTCATTTGAAGCTTCAAACGCTTTATAAAATCTTTCGGTTTTTTATTTCCTTTTTCGGAGGTGCGAACTTTATCTCCGGACGATTTCAAATTTCTAGGTCGGGAACAACAGGATCAAAACAAGGAGGGAGACGGCCGCAGGCCGTCGACCACCTTGTGATGCCCAGTGGTGCCCCAGTCCATTTTTGCCCGCATATTCAAACGAGTCCACCAATTTTGAATTAGTCCGTTCGTTGAGCGGCATGGTGATGTGTAGGGATGATGAGGGGGAATTTCGTTGCATGGAACTGCGAGGACTGGATAGATCGGGCCTGCGGCTTCGCGATTGCGGCAATCAACTGGGATATGGTGCCGAGTTTCATTTGCATTTGTGTGGAATTGTCATTTGAGCCCACCTGAGCCCCGAAAAGAAATCTGAGACAGTTCGAACCCAAATTGGCCTGGCTATCTCCCCAGCCAGACGCCGTCAAATTCCGTGCCGAATTGATTGCGCTGTCCCGAGTCACGCTTTCCCCATAAATGGCAATTTCTGTGCGGCAAGCTGCCGGAAAAGGCACCACTTGAGGGAATTAAGCTTTTGCGTGCTGCCGCAAATCAGCATAGGAAAGTTTCAATTCGTATGATGGTGTCACACCCCAAACCGCCTTACGAATTGAACGAAATACTACAGTATCTTTCCTTCATCATTATCCCACCCACATTCCTTTTCCCTTCCAAGGCAAAGGTTAAGCTGCCGCCTCAACGAGGCCATACCCACGTCATTACTCTCGATCCTCACTGGTGTTCGGTGGTTTATTTGTCCAGTTCGAAATGCAGGGAAGCCAGAGAAAGCCGGTGGGGATCGGCGGTCACCACTGGCCACCGCCGTTGTAGCGCCTCTCACAAAGGACCAGTGGAACTCACTGGCCGCCCGCGGTCACCACAACTTCGGACTTAATGATGTGAGATAGCCTTAATTATGAATACGGTTAAAATCAGTGTCTGACTCGGAGTGCCATTGTGACACTTTGAAGAGAAGTTGGCGGTCCATTTCGGCACATGCTGATGGCCGGACCATTGTTTCCCCTCCGTTCGCTTCAAGCCCGCTTGCGCCTTCCCACCACCGGGACGGACGCTCTGTGAGAATGAAGGTCTGCGTCATAAATAAGGTGTGCGTCGTCGAATCTCGTGGGATTTTTCTCCCAATAGTGAAATTCCAGGACCTGCGCAGTGGTCTGAGAATCATCAGTCACGAGATAAGTACTGACGTGGGCTCACTTACCATATGTGGCATTTGAGCAGCTATTCGCTTGAATGCGAGAAGAACATTGCTTCCCACAGGAATCTTAAACCCCAGACCTGGCAAAACATCTGGAAATTTATTGGCGATGCCGCGAAACGTCTCTAGAAGTTTAGTCAGTGAGGGAGGGAGAGAAATAGGACCAGACCAGACCCTGGTCGTGTTTTGAGCGGAGTTTGAATTTGGCTGGGCGGGCTTGGACGGCTTGGCTTGTGGCTGGGCTTGACTTGAGCTCGCCTACACCTAGCTTTACCACTGTATATAAATTATTGATACCTGGTGCCGTAGGCCTCCCTGCCGGTTCCCGCCGTCACCGCCATCGATCAAATTTGTCTCTTATTGTACAGATCAACAAAATAGCCGCCGACACGACTCGGACTTGCAACGCGTGAAACGTAAATACACCGGCCCTCTAGCCAAATTCCCCTTTACACACAGGGCCATTTCTGCTGTAGGTAATAGGCTGATGTAATACCCGAGAACCAACAGCATTCAGGTTCCCCCGCGACGGCGCCGACTGTGGGTTGCCAAGGCAGGCTTTTGGGTCGAGTTTTTACCAGTATTTCGAGTATCCGAGCGAATGCGTCGTGAAATTTCAGCTGGAACTGCATCTCCCATTGCATTGTAAGTACGAAAAAATGTTTTGATTGGTGCATTGATGAAGCAGAGATTCGCATCCCAGAATTCGCTCGTACACATGGACACTCCATGGACGTGGACACTTTCTCTTCCGATTAGTATGGTTTCCCTTGTATTTGGTATTTCTCTACGTCTCTTGTACCCCCGCCTACAATATAAATCTTTTCCTTCTCCTCGGTGTGTGCGGGGCCCTCGGGCTAGCGTCTCGCCCTCCCACGGCCCTTTGGCCCTCTGTAGCTTCGCTCCGGTTGGGGTCGCGCTGGGTCTCGTCTCAGACCCTCGTGCCTCTTGCGTACAGGTTCGGCCGTTCCCGTGTTCCTTTTCTTCCCGAGTATCAAGTGAAAGATCACCTTCAAATCGTTTAGTGCTTGCTTCGCAACTTGCAGGAACAAAGTTTGGTTCCTGGGATCGGTAACTTGGAACCGAAAGAACGACGATGGATACGTCTGCCCTGTGATCTCGTTGGTGCGAACGGACAGGGGGTCTGGCCAGCAGGAAGGATAAGGGAGCACTAGACATATTTAAGGTTTGAATCAATCCTGTGAGATATTCGCATTTTGAACCCCATGCCCCGGAATGCCATTTTGAATCACATGCTTCGTAATGCCATTTTGAACACTATTGAATGGTTTAATTCGCATTTTGAACCACAGGCCCTGAAATGCCTGCTCAGTCCCTGTTCTCGAACAGCCTCGCGAGACGATCTTGAGAATTCCTCCGCCGAGTTATAAAACTCCGCATAGCTATTTTGAATATCGCGAACCCAGAAATTGAAGTTGAATTTAAAACCTCTTGAAGGGTGATACGTACCTACCTCCCCAAACACACCCACGAGTATTTGAGATTAGTTGTGAATTTTAGTTGATTGAGTTGGTGGTGATAGTGATTTATTCACTGCACTACATCAAGTCACCTAGATTTCACGGCTGCACCCAAGTGCACCATTTCATCTGGAGCCCACTGCAAGGGGTAACAAGAGATTTTGATACAAATTGAAAATTTGTGGCCCACTGCTATTCCTTGGAAAAACTCTGCGTCGTAAGACTTGAGTACATACCGAACCCCGAATTAGGGGTTGAGCCCTAGCTCAGGGACCAAAGAATACTCCAGAGATATATCAATCTCGACGCAGGAGATCCACTTTCGAGTAGTTCTAAATCTCGCTGGGTTGCACCACGCCCACGTCAAACCAATACCGCGCGTAAAGCAGGAGAAGAGAGTCTTGATTTTGATTCGAGGAGCACTACTCCCGCATCATTAGCCGAGAAACTCTAGCTACTGAAACACTAAATGTATTAATTTGCGCGGTACGTAAGTATATTACTCAAGAGGTAAGCGGGAATTTTCGATCGCACACAGACCTCTTTGACAACTCCCCCAGATTAGGAAAGCTGTGCTGATGGGCCGCTTTTGCCAGGAAGAATTGTGAACTTTGAGTTTGCAGTCTCATTTTCAGTCAGAACATTCCAGAATTTTGGCTACCCTCTTTTATGTTTGTCTATGTAATCAAAATAATTTCTTTCCTTGTAGAAGAGGCCTTAAACGGCAAATGATCTTGAAAATATATGCCGTAAATGACAGTTCGGAGTCTCGGACGAGATCGGACCAAGTCGAATCCGGCGATATCGCCGAAAAAAAAAAGTTATCTCCGGAAAAAAGACTGAGGTCCATACGGACCGTGATCCGGACCCTCCCTCCCTCCCTGCCCTGCACAGCATGTCAAAACTTTTGGAGGTTAATGTCCAAAACTTTGATCCCCCCTACCTCTTAATATTACTCTCTCAATCACCTTATACGCCTCATCTGAGTTAAAAATTATGTTGTAAGCACGAGTTCCATGTCTGTAGTTCAAAACAGCTTTGAGCAAGTAGGAATGGTAAGGGGTAAAATAATTATGGTTTTGGCTCTATGACATTACTCAGTACCTATTGCAATACCCTGACTCAAAATTGCAACTTGTTTGGACAAGATCTCAGCTCTCCAGTTTGAATGCACGGCCCGAGGAGCCTTATATGCTAGACAATGCAAAATAAAACAATTTTTTTGAATATTTTTCTATGACTAATTGCGGACGAATTAGCGCGAATTATCTGGCAGATTTCATCCCGATACCTGCAAAACTCACTGAGATATGAGCGAATCGGTCGCGGGGATCAAAATTTGCCGAAAAACGGTAATTTTTTCGTTCGCGCCTTCGGTACTGCAATTAGCTGTAAATACATCGCCTAGAATTTTGGTGGAACCTCAATGCACGGTGCATAATTCCAGTTTGACCTCATGGGTACAGATTAGAGTTGCAGTTAATCATTCATATTACTGAAGCAAGCGAGTTGGCACGCTGTATAAATCCGCGAATGGGGTTTCACTTCATGGCAGACTTCCCATTTCATTTGAAGGCATGAGCTGCTGGGAGTATTCCACAAGTATTGTGTCAGCTGGTCTGAATTTGGGCTCGAACTATGGGTCCCCGGCGATGTAAAGCCTGTCTCAAAAGCCCGATTCTATATAAGGAAAGACGTGGGTGTCCTCGACAAGTGGAGCGAGGCGGAGCACCCGGGTTCATCCGCGGCGCGGCTTGGCCGGATGTTGACTCCTCCCAGCTCCACAGCTATGTTGAGATGTCGGTTTCTTGCCTTGGGATGTGTGTTCAGTGATATCGAGGTAGATTACAGGCAAACCAGTTCGATGGAATCAGGAAATAAGGTGAAGGCATGTTTCGAATAGCTTTGCGAGCCAACACACTCGCCAATTCTAATTCACCAACAGCGCCAAGATGTTGAATCCATTGCTCCGAAAACAGACGATGGACGTTGAATCCCGGGGAACATTTACAAAGAAGCATTACTCGAAAACGAAGATCAAGACAAATCTGCTGCAACACCGATAGGATCAAAGCGGGATTTCAGAATTTAGGACCCACAATTAGGCAGGTTGCTTTTGTTTGTATCCGAGGGAACCAAATGAGCTGGGTTCTGGGCAAGATGGAGGCTAACCTGAAAGCCCTTCCGCTTCACATCTATATAATATATTACAATTGAACACCTTTCGAGGCAAACTTGATCCGAAAAATCCAGAGCTCCCCGCACACTGCATGCCGTCATCTGCTCCACTGTTCCAGCGAAAATTGTTGAGATGTTGAATTTTCCGCGGCCGCTCCACTCGACTGTTGAAGTTCTATTGATAAATGCCGAAATGTTGAAAACTTGCCTCTTTGAGCGCATCTACTTCAACTGGCCATATGAAGGTGGGTTTTAGGGTGTGCAAGCATCCATATAAGAAAGCCATGTCAAAAGTGGTGCATTGGATAGCCACAGCAATTCTGAGTGGAAATGCCTATAGGATCATGGCAATCAGTGCAGCCGTTGCCAAGCTATTGGGCAAACAGTGTGAGACGGGACCATTCAAATGAACAAAATGACTAAATTGGGATTGTGCCATCAATTGAATACAAACTTTGATGGCTTGGGTCGGATCAAACCCGGATATAGAGGCTATTTCAGCGCAAAGTTCAACTTTTTAAATGCGTAGCTTGCCCTTGCCTGAGCAGAAAAATACGGTTCCTGGTGCATTGGATAGCCACAGCAATTCTGAGTGGAAATGCCTATAGGATCATGGCAATGGGTGTAACCGTTGCCAAGTGGTCAGGTAAACAGCGTGAGATGGGACCGTTTAAATGAACGCAAAATTGTACTTTTTAAATGCACAGCTTGCCCTTGCCTGAACAGAAAATTACCATTCCTGGTGCATTGGATAGCCACAGCAATTCTGAGTGGAAATGCCTATAGGATCATGGCATTGGTGCAGCCATTGCCAAGCTATTGGGCAAACAGTGTGAGACGGGGCCATTCAAATGAATAAAATGTCTAAATTGGGATTGTGCCATCAATTGAATGCAAACTTTGATGGCTTGGGTCGGATCAAACCCGGATATAGAGGCTATTTCAGTGCAAAATTGAACTTTTCAAATGCGTAGCTTGCCCTTGCCTGAGCAGAAAATTATGGTTCCTGGTGCATTGGATAGCCACAGTAATTCTGAGTGGAAATGCCTATAGGATCATGGCAATTGGTGTAGCGGTTGCCAAGCGATCAGGTAAACAGTGTGAGATGGGACCGTTTAAATGAACGCAAAATTGTACTTTTTAAATGCATAGCTTGCCCTTGCCTGAACAGAAAATTACTGTTCCTGGGGAAGGACCCCGCAATGAAGCTCTGACGGATTGTCAGGGTCAGTCATTTTGTTGCAGATATGAGCGACATTCTGCTGCCATGATTCAAGCAGTCCTTTGAAAGCATCTACAAATGGCACTTCTTTTTTTGTTAATACTGGACTGTCATCCAGACATTATCATACCCCTGCCGAATGAAGTAGAAGAGCGATCAGGACTTCTGGACAAGGACTACTGTCTACAGCAGACTCAACTTTCCTTCCTATCTACTAGTATCTCACACCTGTCTCCATCTTGAACAACATGAGTAATACGAGAGCAAGTAGGAAGATCAGGAGGAGTGCGAGTATCAGAACTTTGAATGACAGTGGACCGATATCCTCCTTTTCCTCTTCCTCAAAACCTTCAAGTAATGACTGGAGCCATCTGGTTTCGCAGGCGTTCATTTTCTCGGGGGACCGCCGAGCTCGGTCCCGTTCAGGCTTGTTCGAATCTCTGTTGTGGTCCTCAGATAGATTTCCTGAGGGCGATGATGTGAATAGCATCCGGGCCATGTTTTTCAATAGCACCCAACGATACAAGCTGTCATGTCCATCAATCTTGGAGGAGCCTGTCACGCCAGCTGGACTCTGAGACCGTGCCATGGCATCAATGGCTTCACAGGATGTCGATGTAGAGGCAAGATTTGCCACACATGAATCATTCCGCTTCCTCAGCATCTGTAGGGAATATCAGCCTACTGACATGAATTGGGCCAGGTAAACTGCTCACCCTTAGACGCTTGAATTTTGAATTTCGAAAGACGTCCAATTAGAGGCCCCTTGAAACTAGACCGAAGTGGAGCGATTTGGACCAGCCAAATAATGTTATACCGTGAGATGCGGGATTATTATATAGGGAGCTCGAAGGAGGCCGCCCCGAAATAAGATACTGCAGCCGTGGCATATCTATGCAATCAGTGAATGGGGATATTGGGCGCTTCATAAAACTCCATTTCCCGCACCGTGCTTCGCCATCGGATGCAGCGCAAATAATATAAGGCGGTAAGTGGTGTTGTTCCGTTTGGAACTCTTGATTGCGGTGATCAACGGACGCAAGACATTCACCGCGTGACAATCCGTCAGAGCTTCATTCCGGGTCTTTCCCCGTGGCCGGTTAGTGCCAGTGTGGATTTCAATCTTCTCCCCAGTTGAATTCTTGGCCCATGGCTTATTGCTGTGGACCCGGGGTAAAAAACGCGTTTTTTCACGTTGCAAAAAGAAAGAAAATAAGAGAAAGAAGAGGGAGATTAGAGAACCTACAAGGCATTTATTTACCCCAACACCTGACCGTCAAACTGTTTCCCAGCGCAACAAATGATTTTTTTCTCTTGATTGACTTACAAGATGCCGGGGCGTTCTGCTGATTGCAACCGCTATCAAGACCTGTTACCTGCGGAGATAATTCCCCATCAAGCTGTAGGACCAGCCAATCCGTTTTCAAGAATTTTTAATCTCCGCAGGCAATCAACATCCCGCACTGCGGCATCTCTCAGCACTCTTACCATACTTCCCTCGTCCCTTTCGACGGTCGTGGCCGACGACGTATTACCAGCGGCGACATCTCGCGGCAGACTGTACTGCCCCAGCACATCCTCAAGTTTAAACAGTGAACTTGGACTGCGTCTTGAGGCAAGTTTTAACCGGATCCAACTTGGCCCCGGTGCGCCAACGATTGACATTTCAAGCTCGGCGGTAACCTAAAGCTCGGCGGTAACCTATGTCGCATTAAATAAGTGTTCCAGTGTATGTGCTCCTGCCTCCAATCCCGCACGCTGCACTAAACTCTCCATGCCACAATTCTGTGGCAGTTACGAAGATATAACTTTGTGCAAGAGGTAATTCGTACTGTGTTCCCATTGCGTGCAGAATACAGCTGTTGTATGCGCACATTCAGGCGATGTTCTGCAGGTCATCGGACAAGTCAAATTTGGCTTGGTAATGTGCAGTAATCATAACACATAATTCGGTACTGGAGCACTTGTAATTCTCTCTCTGCAAGTTGAACAGAGATGAGTCGGAAATGGACCCCTTAGGAGTGTCGCCAGGGGCCTCGTGGAGTCGTGGGTGACTTTGGTGCCTTTCTTTGCTTTCTTTCGAACATCCATGGCCGAAACACCCTCCAACTGGCCCACTATATAAGGGAAAGGATCACTCAGAAAAAAAATCGAAGGAGATACTAAAATAACCAGGTTTGACGTGCACAGTGTCCAACGTGTCAGCGGTGTGCTCCCTGCCAAGGGCATCACTATTCCAAAACTTGACCGTGTGATAGACGGAAAGTTTCTGAAATGGTGTAGAAGTCGCCAGCAAGGGTCTCGATTTGTCGCTTGGTGAATTCTGGGCGCCCAAACGAAACTGCGTAACGTGCGAAGGCATCTCGAAAATATATTGCCCCGTAATTGTTTTCGATTGCCGTCAACGAGACGGCTTTGGCAGAGGGATGCAGTGGCATCTGTACATGCCGATATCGCAGTAGTGACGGCGGATGCCACAGGCTGCCGGTGTCCGCAAGCTCTGGATTACCCGCGATGCGCCACGAAATGAACTTTTCGTGTCGCATTATCTTTTCTTTCCTTTCCAACCACAGGGTCATCTGGGTATATTCGTCTTTGCGGTTGGTCGCGCGGTAGGCGTCCTTAGCAAGATCGATGTGCAGCCGCTCAGTATATTCGGTGTTCCTCCTCGTCACTTTCCTCTTCATCTCCCAGACCGTCGTTCACAGTTCGTCAGCCCCATCCTCGTCTTCCACATCTTCTTGACCTTCATCGACCACCTGCGGCTCAATTGCTGTGATAGTATTGGCCGAGAGTGTAGGAATGTAAATAACAGCAGGAATGGCTAGATGAGTTGTGGATTGAAGATGGGGTGCAACGGATTAGCAGTTACTGCGCCAGCCGAACCAGGGAGCTGCTGCGATCGAAGAACAGCAAGTGTACCACGAACGGTCTTTGGTCTTTTATTTCCATAAGCCAAACTGTGGCAATAAAATGACAAAAAAACAGTGAACTCACAAGTTTACCCACTCGGACATTGAACTTTTCCGCTGGTGGAAGCTTTGGCGGGCGTCCGACTGGCCGTTTGGGTTGTGAGGTTTCGGAGCCATTATTCATGGCTTGCGCAATTTGTTTTGGACCAGTCCCCGGTGGGCGCCCGCGGCGTTTGGGTTCCGAAGGCTCGGATGGTGCTGCCTGAACCTTGTTCTTGGACCCTTTTGGTCCGCCTTCCCGCCGTTTCGTCGGTAATGGGGATCAAGCTCTACTTGAGCCTAGTCTCGAGTGCTGGGCAAGTTGCGTGAGGGAATGAATAGAAACTGAGCATCAGGAACTCACTTCGATTCAACTGGCACACCAGATTCTTCCATTGCAAAGTTGGTCCCCGATTTGCATCAACGCGAACGTCGACGGCTAAAAGTGTGGTGGTACGTAGCCGACTAAACAGGCCCTGGAATGAGAATTGAAGAGAAATTATACAGAAGGGATGTACCGGCAAACTGTTTCTAATGTATTTCTCGCAACGCGACACGGCGAACAGCTTGATTCTGTTAAAGCAAAATTGCCGTTGTCAATCGAACCAGCTGCTGCAAGACCAGCTATCCAGGCAAACCAAAAGAACGTTTGTCGCCCTACTGAGAGACGTACACGACAAACAAGTGAGAAAAGTCCTTCCGTCCCACGTCACCTATAGTGATGCTCCGGCCTGGGCTGGGCCTGAAAGCCGGGGCTTCAACCCAGCTTTGGGGGCCTCGGCTTCTCAAAATCCAGGCCAGGCCGCTCCTGCCAGGCGTGGCTCGGCCTCGGCCTGGCTTTGGCCTAGGCCGGGGCTTTTGGCGAAATCTTTTGAGAAAGGTATCAATTAAGCTGCTATTACATGGGGCTCGTAATCTTCTGTATTATCGTCGAGGAAACAATCCCAACTGCCCTCTGTATCGTTGTACTCGTCAATAGAGGCGACGGGGGATGCTTGGAACATGTCCTTTCCTTTAATGAGTGATTTTAAAACCTGTAACGCTTCCACGATATCCCCCTTCAACCGATTCCGACGCTTACTGATCGTGATTCCGCCAGCAGAAAAAGCGCGCTCGCTGGAGACGGACGATGCAGGGATTGCAAGTCGGTCTCGGGCCAATGAACACCATGTCTGAAGGCGGCCGAGGCAGGCCTAGGTAGATAAATCAGTCTGCTGTGACTGACATCGATAAATCTGCACTTACACCCCACCATGACACCATCGACACTTCGGGAGGAAGAATCTCCGGACGGCTGTCGTAAATTCATCACCCCAGTGCTTCTTGAAATGCCGCCCCTTTATTGAATAATACAACACATTCTAACGGTGCTTACTTCGGGACAGGACTATCGCTGTCGGCGGCTGGAGGGAGCGAGAGCTCCGCCACCGGATGAAGACCGTTCGGCTCTACACCCCAGCAATTTGAAAAGCTCTTCTGGCACTGAGGTCTTTGCATGAAGGAGCAGAGGGAATCGAACATGGAGTGCGCCAGCTCTACAACACCGTCATCCGCCACCCTCGACGTTCTCCCGTGTTCAACAACCTGTCAATACCGACGCCCAAGCAACCGGCGTACGATCTACTGAGACCGAAGTTCTTCATATCACCCCATTTGTACCCCGGCGTTGCGGCGGCAACACAATCTCTCCGAGCTGTAGGCGCTGTGATTACAGCTGCGAATTGGCATCAAGCGTCTAACAAGTACCACAAGCTGTCTTACTGTAAGAGACAGCTAGGGAGGATCAGAATGTGCGCCCCACTCTTACCTTCTTTCCTTCACTCCCCTCCACCCATTCCCATCTCCACCCCTACTCTTCCTTGATCGCGCGATACTTGCAGACTAGTTGTCGCGCAGTTACCCTGTCTTCTACACGCTTCTGACTCCACGAAGTCAACGCAGCGTAGTGCCCGTACCTTGCACCTCGCCACGCTCTCGACTCCTCCTGCGCCTCAACGCCGCAGTGTGTATCCGTGGTTCAGCGCCGTGGGTCCGTGTACCCATAATTCGGTATTGTGCTTGTCAAAGGGGCGAACTGGGCAAGGTAGAGGAAGGATATTCTAAGCCGTTGGAAAGAATTTGGTGTGGAGAACTTTGGCTTTGTCGGCCGGAGCCGTCGCGATGGAGCCGTCGGACGCGGTGAGGTTGGGGATGCGTGAGGATGAGGCGCCAGGGTCGAGGGCATACAGTGCGCCTCACCAGGTCACGACTACCCGATTGGGTGTAAAATGATGGCAAATTTGAAACCGTATCTACTGTGGGCACAATATGTTTGTTGATCCAAAACCATGCTTAAAACACTTGCATAGGGTGACTGTCTGTGTGGTGTGCAGGAATAATTGCTGGGACTAAATTAAGTTTTTTGACCATCGAAAAAACGACACATGACGTAAGCATATCCTAATCGGGAAACAGCTCCGCGATAAGAGTTGTGCGGCTCGCACGCTTCTGCCATGACACGCCTGCAAGCACTCCAAACATGAGGAACAGTTTCCTAGTAATCAAATGGACTGAAGAAGTAAGTCTACTGGATGAATAAATGTCTACACAGTCTAAGCACGGCGGATTATCTCTTCGTCCTGTGCGATATAGGCAGGGACCCGACGGTGCGATGGATATTTCTTGACTGCATATGCAGCTTGCTTCATATTCAAACCAAGTCTGTGAAATAATTGATTCAGAAACAGCTTGTTTAAAAGGTAAAGGCAAGAAAAGTACCTGTAAGCATCAAGATATCTCCAGCAGTGTCGAAAGTATCGGCGGATGTTGAGAGTACTGACATGATCCAAGCACTGTGGTACAAGCTCCTTTGCACGAGGGAATGTTCCATCAGCGAATTCACGGAAGCCTGCACACAAATGTTAACTAAATGTTTATAAACAAATAAAGACTCACGGCGCTTCGCCTGACCCCAAACCATTTCGATCGGGTTCAGTTCACAGTGAAATTTGGGTAAGAACAGGCATTTGTGGCCTGCCTTCTCGATTATGACCTGGAGCAATGGTTTTTCCGCCAAGAAATCAGGCTGGAATGATAAAACACGTTGCATGCAGCAAGTCTTGCTGCGCTCCAAATCCTCTGTCTCAGTCTCTGAGACACTGCGGCTGCCCATGGCCGGCATTCCGGAGCCCTCAATTTCGTCTTGGCGGGCTTTTGCTTCCTTTGCAGCCTTGTCTCGTGCTGCCTGGGATTTTTTGCTTTTTCTGTTTCCCTGAGGTCAGAATCCTGACTCAAAGTGAATCACTAACAGTAAAGAATGTTGCGATGCTTTGCTGCCCAATTTTGTCCCTGCTTTTTTTTGTGAAGCCATTTTTATTGCGATAAATTGCCGAACGACTTGTCCCCAGTGCACGGTCATGCACCAGATCCCAGTCCTCTCGGGGTATTTTACTGACGGGAGCCTTTGAAGAACAGTTACTGAGTGAATTTTAAAGTTCTCTTGTGTCCCACCTCGCTGGATTCAGCTTCCGAATCATCACGTCCATGCTTGGAACCGGTTGCGACATCCGGATGATGAGTCGGGATATCTACATATGTGGGATCCACCTTCAGTGAGGCAGCATCTGCGGGTGGGATTTCTCCTCTTTTGGTTGCTTCTCGCGCCTTTGCAGCGCTGCGCCTCCCTGTCAGCGGCGGCATGAGAGTGGGGAGAAGATGATGGATGCAGACGTGTTATTGATTCTCATGTCATTTTCAATGGTTACCGGTTCATTGGGTCAATCACGGCAAAAAAAAAAACAAATTTAGGCGGAGATTGGGCCGAAAAAAACGACACACCGTGGGAAAAAGTGAGTTTGGGGTGCCAATCGCATTCTTTTGGCGAGGTTCACAGCTAAAATCATATTTCGAACTCTAATTTGAATTACTAAAAGCGGCAGAGCGGTGGCGGTGAGGTGATGAGGCGCACTGTACTGGGGTTTTTCATTCAAATTGACAGTCACGCATCACGCACCCCTCTGTCGATCACCAAATTTGGTCGCGGTCACGCGTCACTCGAGCCTCTGTCGAACCTTCAAGCCATCGCGTTGGCCTGAAAACTGCCCGAACTGCTCAGTTGAACGCTGTGTTACCTTCGCCCTCTTTATAAAATTACCAAGGGCTTCAGATGGACAGACAGGGTTAATTTTATAAAGAGAGTGAAACCTAGTATAGTACCCTCGCTTGCGGGATGAAATGCGTTCAAGCATGGGATCGGGAGCCGTTCAGTTTATAAAAGGAACAGACTCCAACGCTTCGTTAAGTGGGCCGGCCCCTCTCAAAGCATCGCGGCGCAATGCAAGGCGAGTCCTCTACCCGATCCACACGACATCTACTTATTTAGACTGATTGCCAGGGAATGGATTGGCGTCGGAAAGCTACAAGGACGTCTCAACCGAAGTGTCAGACGCTTGCAGTGATGCTCGCAAAATCCCCGCGGATCTGCAGGCGACTTTTCCGAACACGGCCATACCAGTGACGGAATGCTTGGCGCTCCAGCTTCCGCGCATTCTGGACACTGTATACCGTGTTCAAAAACACGCAATTTTCACTACAACTTGAGAAATGCATACAACATTTTTTTTCGCATCGATTTGTATAGTTTGTAACCGCAAATTGCACAACTCGATTCGCCGGTGGTTAAATTTTGTGAGGGTCTATCTGAACACTCATTCGATGCCTATAAACCTACCTCAGACTAGATATACGTACCCATTCCACTTCTGAATCACACTTTTCTCTGAACATCGATTTTGGGAAAGTGACCCACCACGCGATAGAAAGGGTGAAAAGAATATCCAGCATGATGCTAGTGGATTAAATGCTGTGTGAGAGGGCTGAGAGGTGTTTTTGGTCCCAGTGGACATGGGAGGCGGACGCAGAAGAGGCCGAGATACTGAATTGGAGGGAAACGGACCGTTATCGCGATTCTGAAGTGGCAGTTCAGGTGAAAATGACTACCTTCACTCTCCTTGACTGCGACTGCCAGCGTCTTCTGCGCATTCTGTCCACCAGGATCGATATCGATAACGGCCACGTGGCCGGTGTCATACAGCGTTCAAAATCTGGGGCCAACATATATAAGAGGATTGCTTCTGCCTTAAGGCTTCCAGTTTTGATGCACTCCCGCTCTGTCTATACTTATGAACTTATGTTTCCCCACTAGCTCTCTACTTATTTTCCCCTCTCTCGTAGTCACAGGCATTCAACCCCGGTACTCATTACATACCTAAGTACTGCTGCGTAGCCAATATGGCCAGGTACAGCAACACAAGAGGACTCCGGTTCTAGTTCCAGATCCAGATGCGTGCAAACCGGTACGAGGTGAAAGCTATGGCAACGAAAGCGTCTCAAACTCCGACCGCATGGGCCAGCAATGCCGGCAGCATTGATGGCGGTCGCCATTTCCAACTCCCAAACTTTCTGGAACTCACCTCTGAAGCATTGTCGAAGTCGAAATTTGGACCGTGGTCACGGGCCACGGAGGGGTGTGTCGAATTTAAAATCCGTGACACCTTGCCCAATTCTCACTGGGGGCCCAACTTTGAGTGATTCTCAAACAAGGCCAAAAGTTGGTGTACTTTTTCATTTCAATTCATCGTAGAAGTTTGAATAGAGTGGCGCTGGTTCCATCCCCATTTCTCGTGCAAACCTCCCACGACATTCGCCCAGTTTGGAGGACGTAAAGCGCGGGGAATTGTCGGACATATGTAATTGTAGTTTAGTCATTTTTTGGAGACTCAAATTAGTATCCCCGCTCATTCCCATCATGACTTTCAACGCAACGATTCATCGAAACCATTTACAGTCGTCACTGTCTTAACCCATAACCCCCATAGCCCATAACCTGTAAAATACCATGAATTTTTACGCAAACACTGACCGTTCTCAATTAAAACCCATAACTCTGTGGTACCCCATAATCCTTACATTTTTCCGCCAGAAAACCCATAGGTTTTGTGAAATTCTGGATAGATTCGGTGCTGGCTTGGGGTTCAAGTAGTTCAAACTCATGATATATCACAATTAAATACAGATTAAAGCCATTGGGAGTTGATTTAGTACCCAATTTTGACTTCAGTTCAACACTTCACTGCCCGATAGACACCACTTCACAGAACAAATCGATCAAATTTCAGCCACGGACCACGGTAACTAATGACTGCTTTTAAACAGAGAAAAGCCATTTGAAGCACCAAAAAAATGCAGGTTTGTAATTAATTTTACGGTTTGTGTTACATTTTGTGCCGATTTTGCTGCCAGAAAGGCTGCCGGAAGCTGCCGAGGAAATTCCCACGGCTCTCGAAACCCATACCTGCGGTAACCCATAGCATTTGGGCTAAACTGAGGGGTATGGGTTAAGACAGTGACGACTGTAATGCACACACAAAGAGCTCCACGGCAAGCTCCCAGGATTGCCGGATTTGAGAAATGGCCTGGTAGGTAGGTAGTTACGTAGGTAGGTACCCCACACGGCACGGTCGGAATAACAAACACTGGTTTCCAGGAATTATCCCGGTGTACAAAGCAACTAGATTACATCATCGTTCCTGGACCCCTTCCCCATCATCTAAGCTCCATAACGCAGATCCCACAGGTTTCCCCATGCCTCACGGTAGCTTCAAAATTTACTTCTCCTTCCCTGACGGTTGCGATCCCAACCCTCCGGGTCAAACTCGCCACAATGGGAATCTCAGGGCCCATGATTGAATGGTTGAAAATTCTGTATGATCACATTCGCTCCCTGTTCAACTCGATGGTCAGTTTGCACCGGCCTTTTTAGTACTATGGTGTCCAGCACTAAATTAAATAAGCCCTTCTAAGTATATTCCAAATCCCGAGATGCTAGTCTGGGACACTAATACTGTATACAGTCGTATGTTGGGTTGGTTGAAGGATTATTTGCACTTATCTGAAAGTCACATGATCACTCCCGCCAGTCCAATTGTCTCGTTACAAAGCCTTTGGGTGGTTCTTTTCGCGCCCAATTGGCCATTTGAAGCACCCATAGTTGAACATTAGTTTGAACTTGGAGTGTATACAGTCCGTATCCGTTCGGACTCGGAATCCGTCGGTCGAAAGTCACTCTGCCGGACTCAAGCCGCACTCATAACGCACTCAATCACATTTCTTTGATCTGCCAGCACGTGCGAAAGATCCCTCTCTTGCTTTCTCCCCCCATGTCCACCTAAGGAAGTGCTGCCAATATCTTTTGATCTACATTGTTTGGCACCAAACCGAGTACGTAGATCGCTAGTATTTGGTCTTTTACCCCGCTCTGAGTTTTTACTTCAAGAAAAACGGGCCAGAATTGAGCAAACAACACTATTCTTTTGGACGAGTGCACGTGTCCGAGTTCTAGGTGGTGAAAAGACTGAAACCGCTTCTGATGCGAAGCCCGGCTCACCACACTCATCCCGACTGCCTGGCCGATCATTTTGCCAATTTCCTCGCCATGCTTCTCCGAACCTATTTGGGTGCCCAGAAGGTGATATCCGCCCTGGTTACAGCCCAAGATCGCGAATCAATTCATGCGACTACTTTATCCCACACGTCTCGCCCGCTCGCCGCTCTCCGTCTTTGCCTCGCACTCGGTCGGCTTTCCTTCAACCTCTAGCATGTTCCACGGTATTCCTGGGTGCTTCTGCTACGCTCCGGAACCTGGACTATTACCTCGTATTTTATCCAGGTGAATTCGAGTAAAATCGAGGTCACAAATGAATTTTACTTTATTTTGCAAAGGTACGCTAATTTGCAAAGGGGAGATCGATAGTAGACAGAGTACTTCAGGGTGTCAATTGTCAGTTGTCCGCCTTCATCTCACAACTTCACACTCGCAGGTTGTGTACACGTTGCAATTGTTCGAATTGGGCTGATTTACATAGCTCGAACTCCGTAGATTACATAAATTACCACTTCACAGGGAAGAAGATCTAAGTAAGCATCGTCCATGAAAAGCCACCTTTAATCATTTTTTAGCACGGTTTCTCACCCTCGCACTTCTGCGTGCGCCAACTAAATTCTCCGATGGCTGTAGATAAACATTCAGAAGTAGATCAATGTAAAAGCTCAAATTTGGCACCTTCTCGATAATACCCTTGGCGACAACTCTGCGAGACTTTGTCTTCGAAGACCAGTCAGAAATAGATCGTCATCGAGGATAAAAGTTGAAACCTTGACCGTTGGCTCAGGCGCCTCCGAGTCTGAATGTGTCGTTACCCCCCAGAGTAGGCGCTTCTTTCATGGTGTTCCTTCTCTTTGGGCGGACGCCCTTTGTGCCCCCTGAGCGGAGCTTTGTCCTCGGCTATCACCTGTCAGAAGTAGATCGCTGTCGAGGATGAAAGTTGGAACCTTGCCCATTGGCTCAGGCGGCGGAAGAGCTTCTTCGTCGTCCGAGTCTGAATCTGTCTTGGGCACCTCCTTCAAGACGTTCCTTCTCTGTGGGAGGACACCCTTAGCGGCCCCTGAGCGAGTCTTTGTCCTCGGCTATGACCTGTTAGAAGTAGATCGCTATCGAGGATGAAAGTTGGAACCTTGACCAGTGGCTCAGGCGGCGGAACAACTTCTTCGTCCGAGTCTAAATCTGTGTTGGGCACCTCCTTCAAGACGTTCCTTCTCTCTGGGCGGACATTCTTGGCGGCCCCCGAGCGAGGCTTCGTTCTCCGCTATTATTACCAGTCAGAAGTAGACAGCTATCGAGGATGAAAAATGGAACCTTGACCACTGGTCCAGGCGGCGAAGCAACGTCATCGTCGGAGTTTGGATCTGTGCTAGGCACCTCCTTTAAGACGTTCCTTCTCTCTGGGCGGACACTCTTGGCGGCCCCCGAGCGAGGCTTCGTTCTCGGCTATTTATTACCAGTCAGCAGTAGATAGCTATCGATCGAGGATGAAAGATGGAACCTCGACCATAGGCTTGGCTACGCCTTCGTGTGGCTGTTTTCCTATCTGTGACCAGTCAGGAACAGCCGCTATCGAGGATGAAAGAAAAGGTCGAACCTTGACCACAGGCTGCAGAACAGCGTCATCTTCCGAGTCTGAATCTGTCTTAGGAGGCTTTGTTTCCTTGTATTACCAGTCAGAATACGCCGCTATCATCAAAGATAAAGTTGGAACCGTTATCAAGACTCTCTTTCGCTCTGGTAGCTCAGGCGGTGTCATGGTCTGCCGATGAACATTACGCATAAGGAATTGAACACAAAAGTTACCTTTCTGACAGTCTGAGCTTCACTGGCACCATCAGACGACAAAGTCATCTGTTGCTGACATTGAGCGATGGACAATATGGAACATAAAACTTCAAAGTTGTTACCATATTCTTCGAGAGATTTTTGACGGTGACCTGGAGGGACTTCAACTGTCCTCTGAGTTGGCTAATTTCTCCCCCTAAAGCAGCTATCTGCTGGGGTGTGGTCTCGCCAGAGAATTCAACGGCAACGGGATTGCGGTGAGATGATTGCGAGTGATGGGGAATGGTAGCCGCTACGAGAATTAGCAATTCAAATCTCTGGTAGTTTTTTACTGTGGAAATACCATCTGCGTTGCGTTCGTCTGAATCTTCAGAATTATTCCCTCCCGATTTAACCAACGAAAGCGACACTGGAACTTCTTTTCCTCCATTCAAGTGCTTCAACGTAGGATCTGCAGCTTGGCTTTCTGCACCAGGAAGCTTAAGGACACGTAGCAAATCCTGCTCTGCCCCTGAAGTATATGTCTGTGAGCGACCAAAGGCCATAGCAAACGCGCCGATACCATCTATGTCACCATCATCTGAGTCCCTAGAAATATTGTCCGGATCCTCCGACTCATGGGATCGTGATCCCAATTGCGGCAATCTAACCGCAGGTACGTCAAGCCCACCGTAATCAGGGAATTCTTGGTCTTGGTTTTCGAGCTTTCGAGGTTGAGACCGTTGTTTCAGAGGGAGGAGCAAATTGCCTGAATAAGCAGAGCTGTCATTAAACGTCAACCAGCACTGCACCTTTTGGAAGTTGCCCTTGAAATTTCCTGATTAGCGTGAGATTATCTTGTCTGCCATTTGATGTAATCAGGCTGAACAAACAGTACTAGTATGGGGTCCGGATACAACTGGCAAGGTTGCACTCAGTCCAATAATCCAGAGCCCCGCTGGGTAGATTCCGCACCGCTGGGCTAAATCCACCAGAGCCAGGATACATGAAGTTGGCTGCAAAGAGAGCAAATTTTCCACCGCCACCCCACCAGAAATTTGATGTTCCGGATTTCCTTGCAAAACTGTACAACGACATTGAAACGTACGGGATTGTGAAAAGCTCCAAATTTAACTCGGGATGGCTCTGTCCCTGTCGGTTCAACAGTGATCGGAAATTGTGATGGCAGGCCAGTTACACGTTCAAGGTGAAAGATTTTCGTACGAGTGGACACCCAGAATCCTGCCGGGAAATGTGTGATTTCGGAAGAGACATCGTCCTCCAGCCAGACGGTATCTGATTTCGTCCATTCCCATCCCATGGCCGTCGCGACCTCGCCTTCCGATAGCTCATACGCGCTCAAATCAATGGCAGGCTCACAATTTTCAGAGTCATCTGAGAACAGAGGGCATGACGACACTGGAAGGGAGACGAGAGGGCCCCGACATCTCGGCAGCACTGAAATTGCGCGGCAACGAATATGAAGTGGCGCGTGAGGTGGGGTTGTCGGGAATTGGACCCGGTTGAGGGTATTGGCAGCATGCGCGAGCGAGCCCACTGCCTCGCGGTAAGGCTTGTCTGCCACGAATTCGCGGTCAGCATTAGACAAAGGCTCCTTCGACGTGACGACGGGGACGCCAATAGCCAGGGGGGGGGTCGCCTTGGGGTTGCAATCCGCCATCCCGTAACGCTCGAGGACGCGCTGGAGGTATGGCTTGCAGGAGATCGAAATTGTACCAGCAGTGTCGTCGTACTCAATGGTCATGCCAAGGGAAGTCGCGGTGCGCGGGACGTCGGTCACATCGTAGGTAGACTTGATACTCGCCTGGGCTTCGTCAGCGACGTACAATATTCTGGGTTTGCGGTCCGTCATCTTGCAGAGCGTCATCCGGCCAGTCGAGCAGCTGGTGCATTATGATCTTCGCATCACTGAACTTTGAAGCACGCCATACGTCAAACTTCACAATGTCCACTGTTTGAACGAATGCACATTGTTTGATGTGAATGTACAGGGTTTTCGAATGTGCATGCAGGTGAAGTTTCGTATATCCTGCGCGCTTATTAGCAACATATTCTTCCAGACGATTGGCGCCTAAGCCCGAGATTTGTCTCCACGAGGGCTCTCAATTGCGCGACGATTGGCGTCTTCGGGAAAGCTCTCAATTGTGCGACGATCGTCGTCTCCTGGTCCAAGTGAGCTGTGAAGTAACGCGGGCGTGGAATTTGAAGGGTGCGGGGGACGGCAATCGGGGTGGTGGCGGCGATGGCGTAGGACGGGGTCTTCGTGGTCTGGGTGGCCTCCCATTAATGCGATGTTGTTTAGCAACGGAAGTCGGGGATAAGGACCGCGATTGGGAAGGCGATCCGAGTCCTGGTTCATGGATGGAACGTTGCGAGGTCAAAGTCGGCGACGAGGACTGGTATTGCACGTGGAAGGGCTTAGCCAAAGGAGGGGCCGGCCGCCGGACGCCGTTACTGGTGAAGGACGTGGAAGAATACTCGGGCGCCTTGGGGGAATGAAGGACAGACTGCGGCAGCGCCGGAGAGGGAGTGACGTCGAGGAGCGGCGATTTGGGTGCAGGCACGGTCTGGGAAGCGAAAGGCGACGTCTCGCGCTTGATTCCATTTGCTAGCGTGCACGACGGCGTCTGGGAATCCACGACGCTGAACCGCGAGCGGCACTAGGAGCACGACGGACTCCGCGCTGTACAACAGCACGGAAATACTGAACACGCTGCCGCTCGGAGCTATCGGCATGAGTTTCGACGACGAAGACGTCGTCGAGGAGGACGGGGAGCCCAACAAAATTCAGTTCAATGATCAAGACGTTGAATATGGAGCCCCGCCGCGCCCTATAGGCGATCTTTACCTGCTGAACGGCGAATTTGCTCTTCAAATGTGGCAGCCATACCCCGGGGACGATGAACCCCAAGTTGAACGACGATTCTGTGTCTATCGAGTGTCCGATACACAGTATGTGGTCATGGATAATAAAACTGACCTTGATCATCTCATCGAAGCTGAACACCTTCAAAATCACAAGTTCATGCTCGGATTATGGTACGCGCGAGAAACGCGTATGGCCTTGGGTCTTGATTGTGATGTCCCCACGGAAGAGCAATTTTCTGCAGAGCTCGGGGACGCGCTAATGAATGGTGCATGGATACTGCTTGAACAAGCTTTCTGGGACTCGTCGGAAGAAGACCCAGCCTTTGAGCAGTTCCATATCCAAGTAAAAGATCCAGAAAGGCTCACCATAATGGATTTCGCAGCAGAAATGCAGGCGCTACTCCCTCGCGCTAACCTGCTGAATCCACAATTCGACTTGGTTTCATGGTACCATGGCGAACTTGAGAAAAGCCAGCGTCTCGATGAGACCTACGATTTCGCTTCAGTAACTGAAAGCGAAGCTGAGATTCTTTGTGAATCTCCAACCGACTCTGATATGCCATCGCTGAGGCGAACGGCGAGTCCGGATGAAATTACGGAGCCCACTCGGTTCTCCCGCTCAAGCACAATAAGAGAGTACCGCCAGATTGGGGACTTACTTGGAGGGGGCGGCACGTCTCATTCTTGAAGTCCTCCCAACCGTTTCCTGGGGACGACGTGGTGCCCAAGGATGATGAGCGCCGCCGCGCGTCTCGATTCGACGTGATACGCGTGTCCACCGGTACCTATGTTGTCAGAGATGAATTCTTCGACCGAATGGCAATATTGCCGCTCGGATACTTGATGGTATCGACGTTCAGCCTCGCAAGCTGGTACGCAAACATCCAAGCCGAAGAATTAGGAATTGAAGGCTTCGAATTTCTGAGAACTCACCAAGTCCGCGTCCAGGAATTATTGGAGTCCGAGGTGCAAAGATACCTCGCCGAGAAAATTGGTGAGTATCCATTTTTGGCCGGAACGTCGGTGCGCCGTTGCCTGCCGACCACCACTTTAAGTTAACAAGATGTAGGCACCCGTGTCTTCGCCACGGGCGGTCAGACACAGCTTGGTCCCAGTTCCATACAGACACGCCAGAGTCCGAGCCCTCCGGCGCCGCACTGCCGCTCGCTAACGCTCGCAGCGCGCGGCGCCTCGGGGTTCGCCCCATCACCAAATGTGGAAATTCCCTCTGATCCCCTTCAATGATGGCAATCGTGATAGCCGTCGGCAGCCCCTCGCAATGCTTCAAAAGGCCTCGCATACCGCTCGGAACCTGTATGGTAAGTTCGCAATCCCTCGAAAGGCATCTATCAAACTGCATTGTGATACATGGCTGCTCGCCACTCTGCACAGGCGCTGCACAGTTGACATCACCCTTATGTTGCCCTTGCACCGAGCGTAAAATGCAGTCGAGTACTTTGCATACTTTGCAACACCCCTCCCGTGCCCTTGCATAGGCCCGAAGGGAATATGCAGCTACATCTTCCATTCCTCCGATATGCAATCCCTTTTGTGAGCTTCAGCTGACTTACTTACCCACACCGGCTGTACGGCGGGGAACCTCAAAGGGTAAGTTGTATCCCTCGACTTGGTTCCTATGACGGAGGTGAGTTTGAGCCTTCGCACTTGCGGAATCCATTTCCGTCATTCCAGCTTCCATTCTCCACACCGTGGAACGCTCTGTGTGCATAAGATAGCATTCACGTTGTAGATAAAAATTGAATACCATTTGGAGGTGGCAATGAATACATAAAAAAAATGAAACAAGAATCCTTCCATTGTCCAACACCCTGATATCCTGCCTCCCGAAAAAAAACGGCGCGTTATCAGCACTGCGAGAACGCGTCAACGCGAACTGTCACAGATGTGACATCTCGCGATACCCGCCTGTCTCGGCAATTCGCTTTGAATTCGCTGCTCTCACCGTCGTTTCGTCCCAAGTGCTTCAATCCGAGGATTCCAACTATTCTAGTCTGATCTCTTTGCTGCCCGACTCAACTTGGATTGTCTGCGTTAAAATCCGACACAAAAAATTACAGTGCGGCGTATCCAAGGTCATCCGTCAAGTCCTCCATCATATCTTCACCATCCTCCGGGCCCAGCATCGTCTCTTCATTGGCCTCGTTCGACTCTGGCTCACCCTCGTCTTCCTCCTCGCCGCTGACATCCGAGTCCTCACCATCCGATTTGTCTTCGTCTCCAGCCGATGCCTCAAGTGGATGAAGCACCTCGTCAGGCACATCGGGTTCGTCTTCCTCCGCATCCGGCACATGCACCTTGTAATGCCCCACCCCACCTCCCAGGTATCGCATAAACATGTCCCGGTCCACAAAGCTGAGTACCGTTAATATGTATTACGGTAATTGCGAAGAAAACTCACAAGTTAACGTAGTGGTAGTGCCAGTCATCGAGCTCACTCACCGGTCACGCAAACGATGGCGCAGGGGCGTCCTCCGTGGCACCGTGATGGAAGGCAGGAATAAGGTGTGAACCCCGAATAACGTCGTCAGGGTTCACAAACCCGTACGCGCCAGGTTCGGAGTCAGGCACGAATTCCACGCGATGGAGTCGCTTGCGTTTGAACCCCCCGATGTACGTTTTGTCCAAGCGGAACCATCTTACCCACAGGAACTCAATGGGAAGCGGAACCGCTGTCGCTCCGGGGACATTGTGAACGACATCCGCGTGGTACACACCCAAGATTCGGGCATACACAAATGGATGGGCAGCAGCGTCCTCGTAATCCGGGGCCAGCATCATGATATCCGCATGGTTTCGCGGATTCATAGAGTCTTGATCCACCCGAACGTCGTAAGTGGTGAAATTGACTCGAAAAACCTGGCTGACATTCAGTGCGTAGCAGAGGTTTGCTGACACGCCGCCTACCTTGTGACGATACACCCGGTCATTTCGCAGCAGTACCTGCCTCCGCTCCTCCGGAGAAAATTCCTCGTTGTCAGAAATCGAATTGGGGTGCAAGAGGCGGGATAACAGATGATCCTGCAACTTGGGAAGGAAGTCCTGGTGCGAAACTTATAGCACTGCATGTCTGAATCAATAAACCACTTACTTTCACCGCAGGATCATTTGCGTTATCAGAGAGCCACGATGGGAGGTGGAAATGGTAGTTCCGCGAAGACGAGATGTGATGATGAAACTCCGGCGACGTGTAGGGCAGTGATTCGGATTCTGCGAAATCAAAGGCAGGGGCGTCGGCCAGTCTCCTTACCCTGACTTCTCTTTCTCTTCTTGGACACTGAAGCGTTGTCGTCCACAACGGCAATAGGTGGAATGACTGCAGCGGCAGCCTGTCTGCGAACGATGCGGAGCAACGCCTGCTCATGACGTTCAAACCGAGTCATCTGGCGGACGGCGTTGTTTTTATTTGTGCGTGCGTAGAACTTTTTGACTCGACGGTGTTCCAATTCGCCCTAATGAGCAATAATTTAGAAACGGGATAAAAAGACAAAGACAACATACCGTCTGTGTGGAATAGCTGTCCGTTGACCCAAAGAGACGGATCGTCGGGAAGTAGTCGCCCAAGGCGTGGAACTTGTAAGTAAACAGATTGAATAATTTAACCTTTAACGGGCCAGGAGGGGGAACCACAGGCGCTGGCTGGCCCGCGTTCTTCGCCGCTGTCGCAGCCTTTTTGTGGCGGCGCCGCCCACGAGCGGCCTCCTCGTGTTGTAGCTCCTTGGTCACGAACATGCTGCAGGTGTGCTTCGCAAAATACCGCATTTGACGCCCAAGGCTGGTCGTGACTTCGTCGAGACGCTCCAGCGAAAAGGTTGTATGCATGCGAAGTTTTGCTAACGCGTGCCAATAGGCCAGGAAGAATAGAAGGTCGAGGACTACCTTGTTGTGCGGTTCGTCGAGAAGGCCCTCAAACACTGGGATGGCGCACTGGTAGCCAGGGTAAGCCCTTGCCTGTTTGCGGAGACAGCGACTAACCTGTAGTAGATCCTCATAATTCCGTGCTGCGAGTTTTTTCATCGCCGAAGCGTTGTTCACGAACCGCCGAATGGTAGCCCGGCCAAACGTTGGAACCATACGGTATCTGCGCATTCCAAAAATTAATGACGTCTACCTCAGATAAGCCTGAGAAACCTTACCGTTGGTTCAATTGTTGAACGGCATCGCCGCCGTGCGCCACAAGAATCCGAATTAAATGAATGAAGACGGCCTTCCACACGCCCAACTCAAACTCGTGCATGAAGTCGACAACAAGCATGACATAGATGCTGAGACCGAAGACGTTCAGCTGCGAAAAAGCATTCTGGGCGTGGATTGTCAGCACAACGTGCGCAATATTCCTGCGAGCTCACATATGTTGGAACCATTGACGTGAGTGAGAGTGCTCTCTCGACGGCCGCACTCTTGATGCCATATGCCTTCTTATAGATCCAATCGCGTACCATGGTGAGTGTGAAACGGTCATCCTTGCGCGCCTCGGTTACCCTGCGCTTCTTGTCGTTCACTGTCCCAAGCTCCGCCAGCTGTGTTTTCTTGACCAAGCAACGGGGGCAGGGACATGCGCCGAGATTGCGAATCGTCGCAAGAAGGACTCTTGAGAAAAAGTGAGCAAGATGTCGCTATTGCTGTTGCAGGAATGACGCACTTTTCAGGATAGTCCGCAGAATACGTGAACACGCGGAAATAAAAACACCGAAAAATGCCATCCGGACACTCGACCACCACACCGTGTTTGCAGGCCTTGATGAAGTCCTCGTCCAGGAGAATATTCCAGATTGCGTGCATGAGCTCGCGTCTGCAGTGAGTCAAAAGCTCTGCCGTAGGCGCATCTCCAAAAAGCGCCCTGCACCAATCGTTGAAATCATCCGGCAACTATTATCAAAGGTTAGCGCCAAATATATGAAGAGAACTCAGGCTGACCTTGGGCATGTACGCGACATGATGGCAGGTGCCAGCGCGCGGCTTGCCCCGGACCCACTTGGATTGGTTGGCAAAGAACAGGTACAGCGGCCAGAGAGACGCGGTCCCGAAATTTGCCAGGTGCGTCGAGTCAGACCACCACATGAGCGCAGCAACGACGCGCTCCAAAGTGCAGCCTTCCTCAGCAGGCTGTTTTTGAATTTTCCCGTGCGCGGCGATGAAAGCATCCGAGGAGTAGATCTCGTCGTATACGCGCTGAGGCTCCGAGGTCGGGGACGGCTTCCAGAACTGTTTGAAGGGGGTATAATGGAAGAAGCGGGAGCTTTGGTCGTGGAGAGCGCCTTTGATAACTTCTGTGAGATTGCGATAATGAAGCCCAGGTACTTCAAAGACAGGAATATCGTCGTAGGACTTGTGTTCTTTTCCGTCGGGAACTTGAATCTTAACAGCGACTTCACGCCAGCCATCTTTAAGCTGAGACGTCGCGCTCATGGGCTCGGACTGTGGATGCCGTGCTGAGTATGGTACAGTTTAAGTTGCGCCGTCGTACTCACATCCAATCCAAGAGGCTTTTTACCGTCTGCGCCTTCCAGAAATGCATCGAACTTGGCCGTCTCGGCGGCGATATCGAATCCCTCCAGATCCGACTTGACAAATTGGTCAGACTTCAGGAAGAGGACCAACTTCACCATTTCCTGGATCGACTTCATCGCGGATCCCGTCCACATCCAATTCATCAGACCGAAGATCGTTGAATTTTTGAATGGCCCAAGCAACGACTCAGATGGCCCGGGGAGCAGGGAAGACGCCGCAGCCTCAGACGTAGATGGAGTGAGACGGGTATCGACCGCGTCAGCGTGTCCAGCAGGGGGCGGGATGTTGGATAACGTCGCTGAATTTAGGTGCTTCTCAGGATCGTGAGTGGGTAGGGATGGATATTCGCGATACAAGCCAAATGAATTCTGCACAGTTTTTACAGCTTCCCAGACGTACGCCGAGATGGTAGGCGGAGGCGTCGCATCGGAATCCGGCTCTTCTGGCTCTGCTGGCTCCACGGCGCTGATTTGCGGAAGCTGCTGTAACAACTTCCAGGTAGGACGACGAACCCGACCAGCACCAGAGTGTCTACCAGTGGGGGCTGCGGATACGTCGGGAACTGGAGTTGGATCTCTGGTTTGTGGCGATGACGACGCCGCATCGGAAGGTCCTGCGTCTGGCATGTCCGAGTCGAAATCATTAAACGGACCAGGGGTAGAGTCCTATGTATTGCGTGTTAATAATGCATAGTCAGATATCAATAAATCTGACGTTCACAGGGGTGCGAGGGACTGTATCAGATAAATTGCTAGCCAACGCCGATGTGGATGCCATAGGGGTAGCCTGAGACAGCTCGAGCTTGCGCCGCTTTTTTTCGCGACGTTTTTCGAGAGCAGCATCCAATTTCGGGTCTGACGCAGCAGCATACGCACATTTGGCCTGGTGAATCGATAAATCCTGTTGCCGCGAGTACGCTTTCGGACACGGAGGTACACAGGTAAAGTCCAGTGACATGAGAATGAGAAGGAAGACGATTATGAAGGCGAGCGCCTTCATTGAGGAGATACGGCAAGTCTGGAAAGACCGTAGAGTCGTTTGAAGTCGGTGCAATTATTTAAATAGGACGCCAGGGGCTCCGGAAATGACTGCATTTGATTTGAAACTAAGGGACTACAAGACTTCGGCATCGGACTCGTCATCCCGCTCCGCAGCAATTGCGTAGCGCCCGATCGTGGCTCCGTAAATTCTTGGCAAGTAAGGGTGCTCAATTCGGATGGCGGCAGGATCAATCTGGGACAAGCAAGTCAGAAGAGATGGTGAACATGGCACATTACACACATGTTCAGCCCATTCCAGCAAATCATTAGCCTGTATACATCCCTGGTCCGTCAAATAGAACTAGAATGAATTCGAAAGACTCACCAAAATAGCATTCCAGGATGAACGAGCAAGTCGGGCGATACGACCCACCGCATAATTGAGGGCCACGATCCTGATTTGAAATGCAGGTGCCGATCCATGGATCTTGCTAAGCTCCACCCAATCAGGGAGCCCTGGGTTATCCGCCGTTGCCATGCTCGGACCCCACACAGCTTGGATAGCCTTTGGGCTAACGGCGCGTGCACCAGAAAATTGGTGGTTGCCCCCCAGAGCGAAGCGAACATGCTGCAAGTACACCATTTTGGCCTAGGTATACATGAGTTGAAGTCAAAGGGAGGGCGAGAGTCTGACCATATTGAATGTGCATGTCATTTCCTCGACGGCTTGATGAGAATTCAAGTCCTCAATATATTTCGGAGCCCCTCGAAATCCATCAGGGGGCAGCCATGGGTCAGGAGTTGCGGAGCTGGCTGAATCAGGTACACCTTCAATCAAGGACTGGACGGGATTATCCTGGGTGAAAGCCTTTCAAAGTGAAATACAATCTTACAGCAGGTGGCGGTCTTGTCGACATAGGTAGTATTTTCGGAGTCGTCGTTTTCGGGAGAAAGGCAGTGATGCGGCAGAGCGGCCTACGGCTGCAATCGAGACGAGTACCGAATCAAATTTAGGATTGAAGGGACTCGATGAGTTTTTCACCTTTTGGGCCCATTTCACTCGGAGAATGGATGGCATACCAATCGCACTCCATCCCACTCATGTGTAGCGTGGTGCAGAGGCTAATGAATGAGGATTATATCTGAATCAAATCAGACGATCGGACGATGCAAGGATTTGCACGCACATGCGATGAATGTTTCGGAGGTTGGCCGATTGTTTATAACGTGTGTGGTGCGTCGTCTCACCTTTCCTTCCAACCCCCCCATGTCATCCACTGAGCCCACTGAACCCACTGAGGCAGAAAAGGTGGTCCTCCAGTCTGTCAAGAACAAGCTCGCCCACTCGTTGCTCACAAAGGCAACGAAAAAGCGCAAGTCAAAGTCAGTGTTTCGTGTTACTGTTCACCAAACTGTACGCTTCTTTTCCTCTAGAGATTCCTCCGGCGACGAGAACGATCCCTCTGGAAAGGATCCAGAGGACGAGGAGACCTACAAGTCGTATGGTCGCCACCTCGCACGTACTTGTGGTATGTTGGAACGCATCCACGTGATCGTGGAACACGGTGTTCGGATGGCGCTTGCCAGCAGCGACGATGAGGCAGCGGGTCCTCCGCCGGACGCCAAGTACGTGTTTGAGCTGCTATGCCTTTGTCTTCTCATAGCCTCTACAGACAACAGAAGAAGCTTGCCCGGACTCAGCGCGAGCTGGGAGATTCTTTGCCACGCCATTCCGGGTTTTCGCGAGGAGATGATACAGTTGGGTGGTAGCACCAAGCTGCGCAGGAGCGTCTGTCGACAGGTAAATTCCAGCTGGTGCTCCACTCTGAACATTCACTTGACTCGGTCCAGATCCAAGAAGGTAGCGACGACGCCCGCGGAGATGACACCACTAAGCTGAAGGGTGTCGTGATTGACTGGCTGCTGCACTTCCACGATCCCGATGTGCCGATCGCGCCTGCCGACATCCCCAGTAAGACGAGCAAGACCGGGCGCGCCTTCAACAATTCCTTGACCGGTGAAGCGCTATGCCCCCACGAATATCCCGCCACGGCTGAGTGCGTACGCTCACTCCTTTATCTCCTTTGGTTGATCTTCCCTTTCAGCACCTACGAAAAGATCAAAAATGGCGACAAGTCCTTCCCTCTCAACGGGAAGATGCCGGCCTTCCTCTATCCAAGAAACCACCCATACAACAAGGACAACATTGAGGAGAAACTTCTTGAGGGACCATTACCCATCACTGTACGTCGCCTCTTACGTCTATTAACAATTTCTGACACGCGCTCAGGCTGCCAAGCAAATCTATCAGGGGCCCTCGGCAGCCCTCCAGGAGCCGGGTTTTCATCGAGGGCGAGCCGGCAATGCTGCTCGCAACGGCCAAGATACGCTCGGCCCCCGCGATGTTGCCTATGTGTGCACGCAGGTGAGTTTTCTCGTGGCGTCTTCATTCCTGAATCTGATGTCGCCAAGGTATACTTCAGCCTTTCCAATCTGTCGACGTGGGCGGCGCGGGACGGCAAATTCAGCTACAACGATTTCTACTGGTCGATCGTCGACATCTTCGAGGGCGGCGAGGGAGAGGAGATCCTTGCCAATTTCAACCAGTGTGTCATTCTTCATCCATATCTTCTCGGTTTTCTGATGTGTCGCTAGCCACGTCTTCGGGGATACTGCAGGCGCTGCCGCCAACGATACCGATCAAGTTCCGGAGGTTTCTGCGTATGACCAGCTCGCAGCGCAGCGGGCTGCGAAGCGCATGCGTCTGGCGGCTGCTTCGCAGCCGGGCGGCTCTGGACCCTAATATATTATCTACATGTAGTCGGCGCCAATATATATATATTTTGCTCGCACATTCTATTTCTCTCCTTGTCACTTGTATTGGATCTGATGATGGCCTGCAATCTGCCATCCAGTCGATGAATTTCTATCTGGTCTACAGACTCTGAACACCGCTATGAGGAAATAGTTCCGTCGTAAGGCATTGCACAATGTCGGCGACGTTACGTGCATAGGTAAACACTTTATTGAATCTGCAGGGAAGTGTATGCCTGTCTTATGTAGAGCACCTTTTCGCAGAGTCTGCAGGCCGGCGCATTGCTGATCAGAACTCGCAGATCCGCCGAAAAAGGAAAGGCCTTTTGAAGAATTTTGATGGGTCTGCAGAAAAATAGTTCCGGCGTAAGGCCGTTCGACAGACTAAAGACCTTATGCAACCTTTCGTGTCTTTGTTGCATTGGATTTTCTGCCCATCCACACCCGTCCCCTCTCCTCTCGTACTTTCAGAATGAGGCAGCTCAAGGCACAAGTTATATGGAGAAAGTTCCTTCATTTTTCATTCTGCATTGATAGAGCACCATTTAATTTTGGGTAAAATCCAATCCAAGTTGCTGTCATTCGACTTAGAATTGAAAAATAACCATCTTTCCCTATACAAGTTTCCACATTTTTTTTCAAGGTGCAGAAGGTTGAAAATACTAAGTCCAAAATCATGTTTCGCGGGATCAGCCAAAACTGCAACCAGTGATCCCAGCCGCTTCGCCAACCGTGATAAGCGCAGCCACGTGCTTGGCGAACGCGGTTGGGTCACGAGCCTAGACAGTTTGGTTGACAGATCTGGGAATCAATCAGACATGTGACCCGAAAAAGAACATCTTATTTCGCCACATCCGCTCGATAGATTCTCAATATTTTGTATATTCATATGCTACTCAACGAGACGCGTCGATCGCGCATATTTTCATAATTTTCCCACGCTTTTTAAGCGGGGCGCCAATATTTTGACTGGCCCAGTACACTAATTGGTGTTTAGCTGGACAACTGCTCGACAGAATCACTTAATTTCTATATGGACGTGACTGCCTTGATGAGATCTATCAATTGGCGCATTCATCTCGGCTAAAAAAAATCAATTTAAAAAAAAAAACATCGATTGTCCACAACTGTACTCTCATTTGGGAAAGACGAGCTCTCTCTCCGTGTGGGACAGATGTGGGCTGGATTGATCAATGCCACCCTTGTGCATATCTTTGGACCCGAGAGTGTTTCATGGAGCTGATTGTTTCGGCTGCGCTCCATGGTAACATGTAAGTGGGAAAGCCAGTCAATAGTATTTCATCCAGCTCATAACACTTGGCAGCGTGGGAGCTATGGTTTCAGTAACGGCAGCATCGATTCCTACCGATGAGTAACTGACCATGCTAATAGATCCTCGCCTTATTATAAGCAAGTGCGAACTCGCGATTGTTCAATCATCCTGTGTTTGGCTTTGGAATAGCTGGGTTTGGTTTTGGAATAGAGTGCCCCATGTTTGCTTTTCTAATAGATGTGTTTGGTTTTGGAATAGAATGGCTGTGTTTGGCTTTGGAATACCCAAAAGCTAAATGCTGTGGAATATCACCGCTGTGGCTAAATAGCACAGGCAGATTCAACTGCGCGGCCCGGTATTGAGTAAGTGGCGCAGGTATATCTAACTGCACGGCCCAAAAAAGCCAATGGCAGTATCACTGACGCAGGCCGATCCAACTGCACAACCCGGAAAAGCCAATGGCAGTCAGATATCACCGCCATGGTTAAGCATGCAGGTAGATCCAACTGCACGGCCTGAAAAAAACCAACGGCAGTGGAATATAACTGCTGGCGTAAATGGCGCAGGCAGATTCAACTGCACAACCCGGAAAAGCCAGTACCAGTCAGATTTATACCGCCATGGTCAAGCATGCAGGTAGATCCAACTGCACGGCCCGAAAAAGCCAACGGCAGTGGAATATAACTGCTGGCGTAAAATGATGCAGGCAGATTCAACTGCACAACCCGGAAACGCCAGCGGCAGTCAGATTTTACCGCCATGGTCAAGCATGCAGGTAGATTTGACTGCCCGACCCAAAATTACCAATTGCGGTGAGATGGAACCGCCGCTCTATTGCATGCAGACAGATCTGACTGCCAGAGAGATAATTCTTCCAGCAGTGAAATATACCCGCCATGGTTTGATTTGCGGAGATTCAACCGCGCAGACGGATCCAACCGCTCAATGACATCAGCCAGCGGCCGCGCGGCAGTTGGATACACCCGCCACTGCAAGCACACGCAGACTGTTTTGACTGCAAGAGTATTAGCGCCGGGTCCTGGCTGGCGGCCAAGTCCAGCTGCGATCAACTGCGAGCACCAGGCAGGAAGATATGGCCGCAAGCAACCGGAGGAGCAGGTCGTTCAGCAAGAACTTCAATATATATCATAGACCCACATGGAAAAGCTGAGGATGCTACCTAGTGTATGCAACAGAGAGCAGTGGACTTGCAATTGCGAGAAACAGAAAGGATGGGCGGAATCACTGAGGGGACAATTTGACGGTCACCGCTGTCCGTCTCTGGGCCTCCGCAAGCGATGAGATGGCGGAAGGAGCCCACTGCCGCGAAGATGGTTCAGCCGGCGGCGTGTTGAAGTTCCAGCGGGCTGCACGACATTTGGTAGAAAGGCTGTATCTGTTTGTACAGCCGGGCATCATGCAGTTATCTGGCTACACTGGTGGGCAAGCCATGAGGCAAACACCAATGAATCGTTGTGAATATCCAACCGTGGTGTACTTCTGGACAGAGAGCATAATCTCGGGTGCACACATTACAAAGCATGTGATTGTGCTTGTAGACGCTGATGGCGTCCTTCCCAATTTTAGACGTTGTCCGGGGCATTTCACTCCACTTTTGAACACGATCACTGAATGATAGACTGAGTCCGATGAAGTGGTTTCGCTTCTCGATATACTTCCGTTTCGCATCTTTGATGTCTTCGGCCAATCCCGTCTTCATCTTCAAGTCTTCAAGGTTTCTTGTGTTCAACATGGGCCTCATTCGGATTCAAGCATGCCGCAAGTGGGTCGCCGAGCAAGGTGTGGACATCAGCCTCATCTACCGGGAATCAAAAACAACGGTACGTCGATACCAACCTCGATGATTTTAGCCAAGCTAATGACAAACATCGATCCCCACCCCCTCATAGTGTCCATGACCAGGCTTTGAGAGCCAGGGGCCGGTACGTCCCAGATTATTCAAACCGCTGCTACGGTTTCTGTGGTTTCTGTACCTGTACTTGTACACGCCCACACTACCTTGAATAAAAATGCGATTTTGGGAGGAATAAATTGATACATTTAAAATACTGGAACGGAATGGCACAGAACTGGCAGATCTCCTGGGATCAGTAAGTATAATGGCGCCAGAATATATTCTGGCGGATTGTGGCGTTATGAAGCCGAAAATGTACCCACATGACCTTCTGGCGTGATGGCGGCGTTGGCCGGTCTGGCGCCAGACGCGCCAGACCGAAAACATTTTCCTGATGTACTCCAAGGACTTGAAGCAACGGGTCATTTACCAGGTGTGTAGCCTTGGGAAGTCTTCCACTGACATTGTAATTGATCTCGACATGGTTACCCTTGTGCTTTGAACACCCAGGGGTTGGATGCTATTTTCTACACAGCCATTGTCAGCCAAATCCGGCTGTTTTTGAAATTGAGTACCATAGAGCAGAAAGGTCGGCTCCAACCTCATCAAATGATCGAAGCATGCGCACTCCTTGCGCAATCTCCTTCCTTTCCTCGAAACACACTTCGCAGATGTTTTGCATGATTCACTGTCTCGGTTTCAGACGGATGGCCTGCAAGCTCTGGATCTGGCCCTGTCTCGGTAACCCAGCCGTTCCTGCGGGAATCCTCCATGATTGACAGCGGAGATTGAAAACGTAGTGCAGGATTCCCACAGGGCATTTCAATGATATTTGTCGTGATTCGCTTACCCTGCTCCAATTCGGACCAAGAGACCATGTATGAACCGGTGAGATCATGCGCGCTAACTACCGGAACAGCTGCAGCTGCAAGGACCGCCGTTCTAAATTTTGTTGAAACACCGTGCTTTAAAGCAGGGTGATCCCCAAAATCTCGAATTAATTGCAAAAGGTTTTGATAACTAATACTCGTTGCGTTGATACCCACCAACAGCGGATGGGTAGAAGCATATGTGTCCAGTCGCTCCGAAATGGGCCTTCTGAGGTAGACGGCCGTGGTCCCCAACTATCTGCCCACGGGCTCTGCCGACCGGGATCGATAGGTGTGCCCTTAGGCACGAATTCCGCATTGTAGGCGGAAAGACTTCATTCAAATCCGATACTGGGTCAATTGGAAGCCTCGCCAAAGCGGTTGCTACAGGCGGATTTTGCTTGAACCTGGGGAAATAGGAGTGACGTCTGAGCTTGAAATAAGCAGCAAGTCCCAGCTCACAAGTTCCATAACCGGATTTGACAAAGGGTTCTTCCAAGAATTCGACAACGGGTTGGGCTCCGTTATTTTGGTCGCAGTGGGCTCACTTGAAGAGGGCCGGAAGCGGCGGGTTTTCTTTGGATGTGGAATTAAGGGACTGCGTCTTCTCGTCTCCTTTGGTAGACGGTACGCTTCGTGCGACAGCTGTGTGGTGTCGTATCTCTCCGCCAAGGCCCTGGCAGCCGCCCTACGGAGAAGAAGCGCAGACAACTCCGGAGAGATCTCAGGCCCGATAAGACATCGACAGAAGAGCCAGTAGGAGCAGGCGCACCTCTGTGCAGACTCTTTTACGTTGCGGTCCCTGTGACCCTGTAGAAGAGGCTGATGAACGACGTTTCCTCGATGCAATTCGTCCAGGCGTTTCTTCCGGTGCCTGCCGAGCCTGGCAACGCCGATCTCGGTCGGCAGTAGGGTCAAGCCTTCGTGGAGTACATGGATGTCGCATTGTAGGAATGACAGACGAAGGATGAGCTGTGGCAGGCGGGTAATCGGTTCCGATCAATGATCCGTCTGTCGAAAAATCACTGATAGCGCGGATTACCTAAGTATGTTTATCTAGAGCCTCAAAGAGCATCTTACTGTTTTATTGAGAGACAGTACACAAAATTGGCCATTTTCATTGGAAAATATGGGGTACTTTATCCTCTCGAAATCCCTTTTGGTAAATTGAAGATTCGCGGCCAATTCGCACTGAAACACACCTTCAAAGGCACTAGTGAGAAGTGCTACACTTGATAGTGAGATAGATAAGACTTCTTTAACCTGGTGAGGTGCTTCTATATTCTCCTGTTGACGGAAGAACTGCATTCTGACAAGAAAAATGTGTTGAGCAGGATACGGGGGAAAGACATGTAATCAACATTTAGGTTTACTTGAGAAGTAGGAATGCTGTCGTGAGTAATGCATATCAGTACACATCACTGTGAAAGGTCAATGCAAGTTTATCACCCATGAGAAATGCCCGAAATATGCGAGATTCGTCTGTCTGTTGTGCAAAAAACCGTCACCCGTCGACCCCCGTCGACGGCCGTGATTTCCACGGCTGTCGTCTTGAGAAGCCATCCCGTTGCCGTCCCGTTGAAAAACTTCCAGAACCCCTGACGGAACGGGTCGGCTACCCGTCGTACGGGACCCGTAGAACCGGCGCGAGAAAAAGAAAACACACCGAATAAAATCATGAGTGTATTGTGTTTTGGTGGGTTGAGCACACCAAAATGTGCAACCCGCAAGGTTCTGGTGGTCAAATGGGCCGAGTATTCTCTCATTTCATGTTCGGAGTAATCCTAAGACCTCATATGTAGACTGTAATCGAGATATTGACGGTGGGGGCTATGCTCTTCAGATGTGCTCAGCGGTCCCGAGAAGCGTCTCGTTCACCACTTTTTCTGAACTTTCGACTGGGAAACAACACTGACGCGTCTCCTCATTCTCTTTGTCCTCCATCTCGACCTGTCTCCTGGGGCCCGGATCCACACCGCGGATTCGCTCCAGCTCTTTCGGGTTAACCTTGCGTTTCAATCTGCCTTCATTATACTCCCCCTCCTCGGGCTCAATTTGCCGAATGAAAATGCGATTGGAACTCTGCGTGCCTCCTTCCGAGCGCAGGATCCGCATCTTGCGTCAAGGTAGGGTATCCGTCTTGGGCTCGTATCCTCTCCCACTCTCGTGCCTTCTTTCCCCTTCGCGACAAGTTCTCAATGACGCCTTCGTCCGCGTCCTGATCTTTGCAATAGCGTTGGTGGCTCTCTGCCATTTTCCATCCCCGCGGAACTAATAACCTGGGGCATGAAACGATGGTTGTTCTGATTCTTAATTCAGTACTTTCCTGTGCCTTCCTAGTTCTCCTTTGATTTCTTCTCCGGGATCCCAGTCCTATATCAATCGTCTCGTCTCCCAGCTCCGCGCCAGCCTTTTGGAACCCAACTCTTGGTAGCGGTTACCTCCCAGCTGCGAGAACGCGTCGACGTCTCGCACCCATGATTACCTCTCCCTCTTGTCTGCATTGTCGGGCGATGACTCATTTAATCCCTGCTTCTGTGGAGTCTGACTCTGCAAATCACGGATCATCGCACCCCGTTCCTTTCCCTCTTGCGAGACTGCAATTCGGAAAATCTCTATCTTCACGGCGAACTACGACATTGGGCTTGACGCAAAGGTAAGGTCCACATCTGCAGTGCATTGAAGTCAAGTTACCGCTAACACAGAATATCATAGGAACACTAGCCGAGAATGCAGTCGAGCTGGGTCAAGCTTAAAATGGATCTTGGATGAGTAGAAAAAGGTCAGTCAAGGAAGAATTGAAGACCTATGGAGAATGCGCCCGTAAACCACAAATCCAACTTGCAAATAAAATCTAGAGTCTTGGCCCTGGATCAACGGCCCGTGCGGAGAAAATCGAAGATCTATCCCAAAGATCTGCATGGAGGTAAGCAACTTGAACCGAATAGTACTGAGACCGAATCATATCTTGTGGTACAACCTATTAGCCAGGGACAAGGTAAAATGAATAGCGAGGCTCTTCACATAGCATAGATCATTGATGGGTCTGTTTCGTTGCAGTTAGGGATCCCCACCATATCCGTACAGAACCGTATTACGGTACGGTTATACGGGTGACGGTACCGTACCGTAACGCCCCCCGACACATCTTTTACGGTTACGGGTGGTCACCGTCCGTATACCGTATGAACCCGTAAGAATACAGTATCCGTCCATGCAACCCTAGTCCACACGCGAAATCGGTTGGAAATCGGCCGCCGTGCCACAATCGCAATAGCGAAAAACAAAATCGCAATCCCGTGCGATCAACTACATGGATATAAGGAGGGAACAGGAAAAGGTCGGATATCAGCCAAGAATGAACGAAGGGAACGTCTTGCTCTTACATACCATTTTCGGTTCCAAAGATCCTGTACGGTGCAGTAGAAAAGTCCATTATTCTGCCCATTTATTCAATTTTTCTTCACGAGCCGATCACCCAGAAAACTTGATTTAAGTGCTGAGCATGCGAAAAATTTGGCGCGCACCAAAAACCCGTGGGAATAACCTCGGAGTAGCACCAATCGAAAGCTGCAACAGGAATACATTTTATGAAGAAATGAGGCTTCCTACGGTCTTGATCTACCTGCCCTCGGAAAACATGTCAACAATCGCAAGGCCACCATACAGGAACAGGTCAAAAGGGAAGAGCGCGTGGACGACGCCACTTCCTCCTGGCTCGAGACTGCCGGTCGTGACGAGGACCAGGACGACAACGCCGAGCTCGTCAATCGGCCCACCCGCTGCGAGGCGCTAAACACGGCCGCAACACCCGAGCTTCATCGGTACACCAGGTGACGGGTACGCGCGCAAGCTGGATGCGCTCCAGACTCAGCTTGGGCAACGAACATCATGTTCGAGGCTTCAGTTACTGATTTTCTCATTAAGCACAGTAGCTATTCCATTGGAGCCCTCTGGCTCTTCGCGACCTCGCCGAATACCGCGGTGCCCCGTCCCAGCAGCTCGTCGACGATCCTGTCCTTGGCGCTCTCCTCGAGGTTCTCGAAGGCGTGCTAAAGAGATAACGCGAGTCAGAGTGAGGATGAGGATGAGGAAGATGGAACAGGGATTGCGTACCTGCACGACGAGCGATCGAGTCTCATGGCAGCGCGGCCCACTTGCCCTTGAGGGACTTATTGACGCTGGGCGAAGAAGGATTAGAATCGGCGGGACTCCCAGGGTGCTCTTGAGCGCCGAGGCATGGCTGATTGCAAGGCCGTGTCCACTCCATTCCCAGTTGGTACGAATTGACCAAGGAAATGTCGCCGAAGTACGCGGAGGAACGCCAACTCATGGTCGGCAAGGACTACCGTGGCGTCCCGTGATGTACAGGATGCTTGGCACACGTCCCAACCTCGTGTTCGCAGTGGGAGTGGGCAGCTGTTTCAGCTCGAACCCCGGGATCGAGCATTGGTACACTATGATGCATGTTTACACTACATCAAAAGTACACTCGACTTAGGGATCACGTACCATGGACCAGGTCGTTCGGATACGCCAATCACAGGCGACAAGGACAAACTGTGCTCGACCTCCGGCACTCTTGTTCTCCTCGCTGGCGGTGCCGTTTCCTGGATCAGCCGTTTGCAAAGTGTTGCTGCGCAGTCCATGATGGAAGCCGAATACATCGCCAGCAGCCACTCGGGCAGGGAACTAGTGTTCGTCCGGAACCTGCTTGGCGAGATAATGGGAAAGCCGTTGGATCACCCACACGTATGCACCCTATTTTCGCGCGGTCCACGTCCATCTCAGCCGGCTCTCGGACGCGGCGTGCAGTCGCGCATCTCACATGACTATCTTGTGACGTTTTTCACTTCAGCCCCGTCGAATTGTCTACCTCGCCCGTCGCATCTCTACGGGGCTCGTTCCTTCCTCACCGAATGAGCCTGCGCCTGGATTTCGCCCCGTCTCAAATTCCTGGGCTGATAATCTCGGCGGTGGATACTCATGAAGTGCAATTAATTGCTGGTACAAATAGCTATAAGCCGGGATCGAGGTGCGTGGAACGCGTCCCGTTATGTACCTTACGCAAGATCGCGCACGCCCTGTCTTACAGACCGTCTGCGCGGCAAATGGATTTTGAGCGCGACGAGATAGCCATATCCATGGATGTACCATATCCAGTAGTCGTGAGAATATTTGCATGTGATCAAGCGTGACAGCAAATTTTCGACGCGTTCCTGGACGCGTTTCTTGCTACAGATGCCTCGTAGGCCTCCTTCCGCGATGCGTGGCGTACAGCTACACCTTCGCCTTGCTGCAGCATATTTCTGGCACATGATCTATCCCGGCATAATCCTCTATGCCACCACACCTACCTTACTGGAAACAAGACTACCATGCATCTGCTTTGAGCGGACGGGCATGGGTCAGCGAGCTGATTGTGGGGCATCCTGACTGCATAAATGTGAGCTAGGCATGAGGCTACACGTCTTCATTGCGCTGGTCTCCCGACTCCGCTCGCTATGTGGCATTAGGGACTCCAAGGATGTCACTCTGGAAGAACAAGTTTCTATCTTCTTATATAGAGTATATGCCGGGGTAACCCAGCCCCTGGGTTATATGAAGGCCCTTATTGGACAAAAGTCTTTCGACATTGCTCCGGGCCCTCAATTCATCGACATTTATGAATATATCTATACAATCATCAACATTCATCGACATTTCCATGCTGCATGTCGTAAATGAGTGCATGGGGTTCATCGTCCGGGCCGTAGTAAAATAGGTCGTTGTTCCGGCGAATCCAGCTTTTGATTTTGGAAAAAGCCTCTTCGATAGATTGAAGTCGGGTGAATACGGGGGGGAGATACAATATACGCACGCCTACAGAGGAAATGAGAGGCATGGAATTCGAGCATTGATTACACATACCAAACCGCTCACAAAGTTCGCGCACTTCCTCGCCGTGATGAATGCGTGCATTATCCATAACCAAAACACTAAGCGGGCCAGGGTAAGGTGAGCAGACAGGGAGCTAGACGAAAATCAATAATGTGGTAAGAATACGAAATAAAACCTTACCACCTGATGTTCCAGAAAATCAAGGTACTGTTCGCGATGCATTGAGCCTTCAACGACAGTGCTAGCCAACATTCCATTGCATGTGAGCAGACCCGTGGCTGTGAGACGCCTCCCGCGAACTATCTTGCGCCGTTTAACTGCCCGCTTGCCCTTCTTCCCCCTTCCATAACGACGACCAGGAGTTTTGTCGTTCTTGGATGTTTCGTCAAGAAATCCAAGGTAGTGAGCCGGATACTGTGCTGCTTCTCGAACAAAGTCCGTGCGGCAAGGCTCGTTGCGTTCCATCGCAATTTCTTTAAGGATAGTGTAGGACATTCCCGCCCGCTCGAGTTCTCGGCGAATAGTAGTGAAATGGACAGAAACCAATTATGTTTTACGAGGTCTAGGAGTTCGTCGAGGAAATAGGCTGGATGGTGACGGACCAAACGCAAGAGGTAGGTACTGGAGATCGTCATGATGAAGAATGCGGTGGCGGCCGGGACGCTTCCGCGGACGAATGACGTCGCCGGTCGTGCGCCAAAGACGTAGAACACGATAGAAAGTGCTTTCCGAGAAGCCCACACAGGCTAGGATTTGTTGTAGAGCCAGATGTCCTTGTTCGTACAAGTTGATAGCGGCGATCTTGACATCACGACTAATGGAGCGATTGCCCATGCTGGCCAGGCGCTGGATACAGAGAGCTATAGTCAGTTGGAGACACCATCTCCTTCCAAACGCACCCGGTCAAGCAAGAAAAGAGCCGGAGAATGCGGACTACAGGCACGGAGAAAGGTCTGTGATGGCAAGGTTTTGGCGGGTAAAACTGTAGACTAAAGAAGCGGCCGAGAGTTCCGTTTGAGCGCGCCTACTCCGAGCTAAATCGACGCGGAATTGAGCGAGAAAGTACGGATGCAAGAGAGGCGCTGCACGGCGCGTACACAGTGCAAATAATACATCCGTTGTTCTCCCAGCCATAAGGTGAGCAAATATCCACTGTGATCTCTGGTTTGACGAGCAGAGCAGATCGGACAATTTCAAAACAGACAGGCCTGCTCAGAATTGGGCTGGGTATCATCTGTCAACTTGTGGCATGCAATTGGCTCTCCAGATCAAGTCACGCTTTTCGAGGGGCATGTGAAAATAGCTGTATCTGGCACTGCACATCCCTATGATCATTAAGTAAATCATATTGTTCGAAGTCCCGCGACTCCGGAACCTGTTCTCACCCACTGACTGTTTATATGATCCTACGACTCGTCTCCCCGATCATGTCCTCACTCACAAATGCTTTTCTCGTCGTGTACTTCACCCCATTCTGGCCTCCCTCGGCAGCGACCCGACTCCCGTATGTGGACCATCGTGCACTCCACACAGCAATGCAGTCCAACGAACAGCCACCCACACACACACGTCCGCCCCTAATCACCGGATACATATGTCTTGTCCTCAGATAGCGACGATACGAAGTTCATGTAAGGTTTTGTCCTCACTGTGATGTGATTTTGACATCTCTTTCTTTCTTTTCCAGTTTCCAGAGGCGGAGCTGCTGATTGACCAAGTGAAGGGTTTATTCAACGTTCTGTGAGATGCTTACTGCCGACTCAGATGGTCCAGCATGGTTTACCTCCACTCAATCCGAGAACCACTTCGATGGACATGGACATTCCGACTGTGCAGCCCGTGTCTACGGTATTTGTTTTTTCCCTTGGAATACTCAATGTTGTTTTGAGCTCTTATATATCGTGACTCGCCGTTCGACGCCATTGCTGGCAGGAGAAAGGCCAATCACTCAAGGGACCCGACTCATTAATTATCTAGGATGCCGCTGCCACCGCAATGCCGGTCTCAAAGATCAAACCTTTCGTTCCTGGTCCACTGCTCACTGCAGCTATGGAGTTGGCGGATACATCCAACAAGGTGTGTGGTTGTCGTCAATCTAAATGACCAACTCGACATATATGTTTCTTTGCAGCCACGTTCATTTCTTGGAGACGGCGGGCCACTGGATCTCACACTGTAGCACATGCCGGGTTCTGGCGCTTACTCGATTGCCGCGTTGCAGGAGACTTTCGGCCTGACCGCCGGCCTATTTTCCACCAGCCATTCTTTCATCCGGTTGTACGATGGACATACAGAACCTGTCGGCGGGTGGTCGACATCTACTCACGAAAGCGAGGCCGTTCGCTTTCGTTTCAACAGGGGGCTTCTAGCTTTGGAGAACGTGTTCTGTACATTTGTATAAGGGCTCGCGATTTGGAAATTCTAGGCCAATTCCCTTTCACCATCTTCCGTTGTCCTCGTCCTTATCACATGGACTCTTGCAAGTCACTTTTCATTCCTTTCCAAACACCTCGGACATTATGACGTACCAACTGATTTCCATGTTCCTATCCCACCTTACGCCTTCACTCATGGATGACATTTGATTTAGACCCTTCTTCTTACGGTACTTTCGGCCACACTCCTCTTCTTTTTATAGTATCTAGATGTCGGGGACGACATTAAAATCCCCCACACTGTGGCAGAGCCGTATGGCCGATATGTGGAAATTAAACCACACGTTGGTTTCGGTTCTACAGCAGGTTATTTTATTCTTGCTTACATCACTGTTTGTGCAGTTAATACGTGCACACGGTGCCCAATAATCAATTTCCCTCGTCTTACGCTCATCTCGTGCGAGCCAGTGTGGGCCAGTGCCCAAATCCTGTGTTCTTAGTGCATCCATACATGATTTACCAACCTCGACAGTTCGCATCGCGGCATTCTGGACCTGCATACATCCGTTTCACATACATCCGTTTCACATAGGGAACGTACCTGCACATTTTTAAAGTATGATACGAGGCGAGGAACTAAGAGGACGTAGGCGAAAGTTTTGCGCGGTTTTCCGTTGGATTTGAATCGCGGCTCATTACAATATGGGCATTTATCTGCATTAGTGTGGGGCCCAACGCAACAGCAGCATGAACTAGGGCAGCAGTCATATGAAACGGGTTTTAAATGTGGCCAACCACTCGATGCGAGCCTTGGTGACCTTCAGAGTTGAAATGGAGGAATCCGGAAAGGCGAATGGGAGTTTGGCGAAAGTTGCGTTCGTAAGATTGTCGTCTGCTTTCAGCGCAAATGCGCGGAGGATGGCCATGTCCTCTTCAGGGATTTTTATTACACTCAAAATTGAGGGAGTTATTCTTTCTGGGTTCGGTCAAATTGGGACTGTACACTCAACTGCCTTCTGTACCGCCGAGACAACCTTTCTAGGCTCTGATACAGTGGTGTATTCCATGCTACGGGCGAGATTATGACTCTAATATACAGAACTCCGACTCTGTGGCCCTCTGAATTTGGTTGAAATTTACAAGAAATGTACGAACATTTGCCAAAAAAATGCTGGAAAGTGATACATTGCGTAGAATTCTGAGATGCAGTCTTATAAAGGGGAGCCAGGAGCGGGAAGTACTTAGTGTCAACGATCTTGCACCACTTCCTTCTGTGCCTCCACAGCTTCCCTCAGTGGTGTCACAGCCTGCAAGACGAGGTTATCTGCCTGCCGTTAAGCCGCAACGTGAGACTCGGAGCAGGTTGAGTGTTTGCTGGACGTGGTGTGGTAGAGACAGGAACACCGCGAAACCGTACATTAAGCTGGGGAATGGCTTGGGTGACGACGTAGGTTTCCTACAACACTTATCAGCACTAGGGTTGGACACGGGTCAACCCGCGGGTACCAGAGCACCAACCCGTACCCGTAGTACCCGCATAATCCGTACCCGGTACGGGTCGGGTCCAAAACCCGTACGGGTCTACCCGCGGGTGGCGAATTACCCGCGGGTTTTGCAAATCCGTGTGCGGGTCTCCTATTATTTGGGCGCTAAAATTGTCTCCTAAAACTCAAAATCAGCGCAAAAGAGGTGTCTGGATCGGAGACACACCCTCAATGAAGCTCTGCATCCAGCTTTATGAATTAACATTCAATGTTGCTGCGAACTAGTCAGTTTTTCGAAAAATAACAAAGTAAAAGGTGTGTAACGTGTACCGATATGTTTTAGCTGCTACAAGTTGACTTGGACCTGCATACTTCCGTCAAATCTACTTGATTAGGCAATGAATTAGACCAAACGACCTTCTCTTCCAGCACCGACGTGTCTATGCGCTTGAAATTAATTCAGAACACGAGGCTTCGATATAGGATGTATTTCGTAACAAAATTTTCACCTGGGATGACGCTCGGGAGTTTTAAAAAAAATAATACCCAAGGATGTCTCACTATCCAAGGAACCCTACTATACTGTAGCTGGATGTTTATTGTTGAACTGCAAGTGCCAGTTACTTCCTGCCTCACATCAATGCTCATGTTGCTGTTTAGCGCCCAGTTGGAAATCTGGTCAGCTCCACCAGTAGTAAAATAAAATTCCTTCATTATTTCATATGTATTAGAATTGATCTCGCTTTTGCCCCCGCTTTCGTATGCTGCCGATTTTAGTCCCTCGTCGCCCCTCATGCTTGCGTGCCTCTACCCTCGCATTGCCCCTCGTCGCTAAGCTATACAAAATATCATCCTACCCAACTGCTACTCCGAGGTTCATCATTCTCAGTAGTAGTTTTTTAATTGAATCAAGAGGGAAATGGCTTACCAGAAATTTGGCGGAAGTGTTACGTGACATCTGTGACCTAAGTTAACCTCTCTATGGCTGGTACCTGTGGTAAGGTAAGCGGGTCACAAAGTTTACTGACCCTCGACGCCGAACCGGTGGTAGGCGTGGTAGCTAAGGCAGGTCACAAAAGTTAGTGACTCGTATAGTCGGGTCTGTGATACCGGAGCGAAGCGGAGGTTTGTCTTAAGTAAAGTATCGGTTCACGAATCAGCTTGGCCGGAAGCCCTCGCTATAAAAAAGGGGTTCCCGATATTGAACATGGCATCACTGGCTTAGCCTGCGGCGCCAGTGAATTGTCTTGTGGGAATGGAGGGATGTGGCAGTGCAACCCTGTGTCTTGGACTCTCTTGCTCCTGACTGCCACATTCCGCCGACTTTCTCCCCCAGCTCTGCTCTCCCCAACACCTTCTTTGCCCCACCCGCCCACTCCATTATTGCAGGGTCTCCATCTTTATAAAGTCACGGGTGTCTGTCTGAAGCCTTCCCACGCCGTGTTTGACTCATGGATAAAAGTTACCTTCAAAACGCCGATGTTTATGTACGTTTTTCCATCAAGACTCGACTGACACGGTCTTTAACGCCCACTCAAGCGTCAAGTTCAACCTCACTTCTATACTTAACCGAAATGGTGGGCCGCTCTGGTTTATTTGAAAATTAATGAAAGTTGCATGTTTGGTCGAGTTATGCGAACCGACTCGACGCGTTCTGTGCATGTGATGAAAGAAACTTGGATTTTGGATTTCTGTATTGTTGGCTTGGAGGGCAATATTGTTTGAATTCTTCGGCGCTCAACGTGCACAGTCTGACCGGACGCTCCATTCGGCGGCTGTTCAGCCATCGTCATTTTTATTAATGTGAAACATATAACGCGAGACAAGGCAAGACACCAGAAGTGAGACACAATAGAAGACGTATACAATATATTAAAATAGATACAAATGCGATAGTCCCAAATAGCCTCCTACCTGTATTCTACTCTAGATCTACTTCTACCAAGAATCATCTCCCAATCATTTATTCCTGAACCCGCCGCTTCCACTTTGGGTATTCGTCTTTGGTTTCCTCGAGCTCGGGTCCAGCTTCTGAACTGCCTTATCCACCTCCGCCTTCGCCGCCTTGCACGATAGTTTCTTGGCTCCTGTCCCCCTTCAGGTGCTTCCTATAAACATCCTTGCGCTCAAATGACTTGCCGCACCCCGCCAAACAATCGTAGCGTGCTCGTGGTACATGCTTCATGTAATGCCTTCGCGCACCGCTGCGCGTCTCAAACAACCCAAGGTACGTACACCCTTCCGTGATCAAAGGGCAGGAGAACATGCCGTCATCGGGGTTGGCCTCGTATTTTGGCATGGCTGCGTTGGTGGAGACGAGGATTTTGGGCTTTTGTGAACGTTTTGGCTTCGCAGGAGCCTTCCCCTTCGCCTTCCCGGTGGCTTTTCCCTTGCCCTTGCCTTCGGCGGCGCGCTGTTGGAGGGGAACCTGTACGGCCTTGCTCGAGTTGGTGCGCCGGCGCTTTGTGGCGGGGGCGGCGCGGCGCGCGCTGTGACCGTAGTCGCTGTCCTCGTCGCCCGAGTCAGAGTAGGTCGCGTCATCCTCGCAGTCCGAGTCCGCCAAGATATGGAAAAACTTTGGAAGGGCCAGCGATGGGAGCCGCAGTGGGCTGGGTGGCGAGGGCGAGGCGGCGCGCGGGGAGGGCGATGATTGGGCGTGGCAGTGGTCCTCGCGAAGGCGGGCGCGTGGCTGGTGAGTGGCTGGTCTTCCTCAGACTCAGACGCGTCGTCGTTCGCTGTGATCTTCATTAGCTCTGCATCAAAAGTCTTCCACTCGTCGGACACGTCGTGTTCTTGGTGCGGCTCGCCACCCTGGGGCAGAGGGGACTCTGAGCGCCGAGAGAACTCCGACGCGTCGTCGTTAAACCCGTCGAAGACCCTCGTGCTCTCGGGCGACGGTGCCTCGGAAGAAAGCGGCGGGGAGGGGAGTCCCGAGCGAACCGAAGGACGACGCGGTGACGAAATCTAAAGTGTGTGGGAGTGCTAGAGGAGGCAACTTATCCATCCTCTCGCGCTCGCGCTCCTCCGCGTCTTCCAGTGCGTAGTCGTAGTCGTCGTCCGGCCCCAGTGGCGCGTCATCGAAGACGGTGGGCTCGATGCGAGCCACAGGGCGTGCGTCGCGTGAAGCGAGAAGATTGGCGGAGGGGTCGGTGCTCGTGGATGTGGGTGGCTCGGGACGCGTCGAGGCAGGTTCAGTCGCCTGAGATTCGCTTGGCTCAGGCCCGTCCACACCCCACAGCGGACATGCGAGGGGAGAGCCAAGGAGCTGGTTGGGCGATGGAGGTCCCCATTTGCTTTTTTCCCCCGGGGCTCATCGCACGTTGTACACTGCCTCAGGTCGACAATGCTGTGCCTTGACGGTCACACGCGGCCTTGTTGCACCGTGACCCCAAAAAAATGAAAATAGAAGAACTTCACATCAACTCCGGCTGGAAAGACAACAGTCTTCCGCTGAATAATGCTCGGGTCCGAAAGGCGTAGGCAGATCCATCAAATATAACTACAGTGTGTCACAAAAAAAAATGCGCACCCCCATTCTGTCATAACTTGGTTGTAATTCGAGAACCACTGGGGATTTTGAGCCAAACTAAGATGTTACATTGTCGAGAGAGCCGGCATCAACATTTTGCATATGTTGATCGCATCATAGTATCTTGATGTGCCATCAGAAGATGCCGAATACGAAACCTGTATGATACGTATTTTTGGCGGTTTCAAGCTTGATAAATAATTTTTTTTGGAGGAAGAAAACTAAGTCATCCGAATTGTAGCCCGGGATGTACTAATCAACTTACCCCGTTGAATTATGAAAGAATATACAGGGCCACTTCTTTTGCCGAATTTGGGCGGCGAGTGAGTTTAAAAAAATCTGCTCCCAAGAATACATGTAAAATGAATCTTAAGCATTTGTGGACCCGGAGCTGCTGCAATAGCAAGCCCCCTTCATTTTATACCACGTTTATCAAGCCACGGTGATGCCATCAATTTCCCTTAGCATCCCCTTTTGCGATTTCCGTACGGGTACTGGCAACGTTTAGAATAGGCGAAAACGCGCTGATAGACGCTTGATGGTTCTTGAGCTAAAGTGATTTTTGCCGAACCCGCCGACGCAACCGCCAAGCGTATCCACTCGGCATTGACGGCGGAATGCATCGGCAACTGGCACGGCATTGAATAAATCACAAAGCGGAGGCGGTGCTCCTGGCGCGGACAGCGGCGTGGAAGAGGAAGCGGGCAGAGGACAGCGATTGCTCAGAAACTTCGTACAGCCACCGGTGTCGCTTATCGTGATCCGTACGACCCACCATCCCACTCGCGGTGCCGCAGTCATGCCGCCCGATCTCAGTCCCCAAAATGAAGCGGAGGCGCTCATTCAGCAAATACTAGCCCACGGTTCTGGTAAACCACGACAGCTTGACACACCAAGAGAACCTTCGTACAGTGCGCCTCACCAGGTCACGACTACCCGATTGGGTGTAAAATGATGGCAAATTTGAAACCGTATCTACTGTGGGCACAATATGTTTGTTGATCCAAAACCATGCTTAAAAACACTTGCATAGGGTGACTGTCTGTGTGGTGTGCAGGAATAATTGCTGGGACTAAATTAAGTTTTTTGACCATCGAAAAAAACGACACATGACGTAAGCATATCCTAATCGGGAAACAGCTCCGCGATAAGAGTTGTGCGGCTCGCACGCTTCTGCCATGACACGCCTGCAAGCACTCCAAACATGAGGAACAGTTTCCTAGTAATCAAATGGACTGAAGAAGTAAGTCTACTGGATGAATAAATGTCTACACAGTCTAAGCACGGCGGATTATCTCTTCGTCCTGTGCGATATAGGCAGGGACCCGACGGTGCGATGGATATTTCTTGACTGCATATGCAGCTTGCTTCATATTCAAAACCAAGTCTGTGAAATAATTGATTCAGAAACAGCTTGTTTAAAAGGTAAAGGCAAGAAAAAGTACATGTAAGCATCAAGATATCTCCAGCAGTGTCGAAAGTATCGGCGGATGTTGAGAGTACTGACATGATCCAAGCACTGTGGTACAAGCTCCTTTGCACGAGGGAATGTTCCATCAGCGAATTCACGGAAGCCTGCACACAAATGTTAACTAAATGTTTATAAACAAATAAAGACTCACGGCGCTTCGCCTGACCCCAAACCATTTCGATCGGGTTCAGTTCACAGTGAAATTTGGGCAAGAACAGGCATTTGTGGCCTGCCTTCTCGATTATGACCTGGAGCAATGGTTTTTTCCGCCAAGAAATCAGGCTGGAATGATAAAACACGTTGCATGCAGCAAGTCTTGCTGCGCTCCAAATCCTCTGTCTCAGTCTCTGAGACACTGCGGCTGCCCATGGCCGGCATTCCGGAGCCCTCAATTTCGTCTTGGCGGGCTTTTGCTTCCTTTGCAGCCTTGTCTCGTGCTGCCTGGGATTTTTTGCTTTTTCTGTTTCCCTGAGGTCAGAATCCTGACTCAAAGTGAATCACTAACAGTAAAGAATGTTGCGATGCTTTGCTGCCCAATTTTGTCCCTGCTTTTTTTTGTGAAGCCATTTTATTGCGATAAATTGCCGAACGACTTGTCCCCAGTGCACGGTCATGCACCAGATCCCAGTCCTCTCGGGGTATTTTACTGACGGGAGCCTTTGAAGAACAGTTACTGAGTGAATTTTAAAGTTCTCTTGTGTCCCACCTCGCTGGATTCAGCTTCCGAATCATCACGTCCATGCTTGGAACCGGTTGCGACATCCGGATGATGAGTCGGGATATCTACATATGTGGGATCCACCTTCAGTGAGGCAGCATCTGCGGGTGGGATTTCTCCTCTTTTGGTTGCTTCTCGCGCCTTTGCAGCGCTGCGCCTCCCTGTCAGCGGCGGCATGAGAGTGGGGAGAAGATGATGGATGCAGACGTGTTATTGATTCTCATGTCATTTTCAATGGTTACCGGTTCATTGGGTCAATCACGGCAAAAAAAACAAAATTTAGGCGGAGATTGGGCCGAAAAAAACGACACACCCGTGGGAAAAAGTGAGTTTGGGGTGCCAATCGCATTCTTTTGGCGAGGTTCACAGCTAAAATCATATTTTCGAACTCTAATTTGAATTACTAAAAGCGGCAGAGCGGTGGCGGTGAGGTGATGAGGCGCACTGTAGCAAAATCAGCGCCAGGAAAAGCCGTGTGATCGTGAGCCGACGTCGACGCCAGTAGGTACGTGTGGGGCGCATGCCAAGTTCGCTGGCAGCGCTGATTCCCGTCGCCAGTTGCCGTACAGCAAAGAACATCATCTCCATTGAGGATTGCCGTTACAAGATCTTCTTGTACAATCTTTTCAAAAATCCTCTGGGGAAATGGACGATGGCCTGTATAAGGGAGTGCTTGACGTATTTAAGGTTGAGTAGATGCCGGATTTGGCAAGCAACAGTAATGGACACAATGAATTATGAATCCGTGCCTCACAATTGAACCCATAGAACAATCAACTTTAGGCTTTCGTCGATCAGCTTTGAGCTTTCCCAAGCGCCGCCGCGGTGCAGGGATGCTTTTTCGTGCCATACTTTTTCTCTTTGTTGACTCCCACTCTCACTCAATGCGCCGCGGTGGTCACCGCACCACTTCCCAAGCTCAGTCGCCGGGGGCCGACGTACGATGAAGATTTCGACGACCATTACGCGCACTCTACATCCTCCCAGGGGGCGATTACCTACACAAACGGCTGTGTTTGGCTAAACATGGCCTGTTGGGTACCCAGACAGACCCAATTACCAGGATTCATGGCTGCATATCTCCAGTTTTCACGCTGATATCGATAATTCTTCTCCACAGCCTTGCTTGATGCACCAACTCTGTCACCACTTTCCCCCTGAATTCTCAACAACAGTCAGAGATTGAGCAAGTTCCTCTTGCAGTATTGACCATTTGATCCACTTGTACGTACTTCTTGGCCTGATTTATTATTTGACGGCCCATTTTTTATTTTTGAGCCTCCACTTGTTTGGATTATGGACTCTAACTTATTTGGCTCGAGTTCAACGCAAGGTTAGCCATCAATTGACGATTGATGGCTTGTGTAATATCTTTCTCACGGTTTGAACTTTCGTCTTGCATTTGCATATGCTATGCTTGCAGCCCCAAAGGAGATGTTCAAGGCTGTGAATCTGAGTCATTGGGTTTTGACTAGAGAATACCACAAATATATATTCGCGAATATGAATATTCACCGAAACCTTGAAACTGATATTCGCATTTGTACGAGTATTGATGGCAATTATTTGTTGCTTAGTAAGCAATATTCACGAATATTTGTGAATATCAACTATTCAGATTCAATGACTTGAGATATTCACTATTGATTATTCCTGAGTAAATCATCTAATCAACACCATCATCAGCAATTTTCGGCTGTAATTTGCATTTCGGGGTTTCTGACTCTGGGTCCAGGGCATATCAGTTCGTGAATCTGATTCTGAATTTATAGAGAATACCACGAATATATATTCGCGAATATGAATATTCACCGAAACCTTGAACTGATATGAAGAATACCTCGTATATTAAGCATACCTCGTATATTAAGCAGATGCCTCGAATCAGAATGTACTCTACATGTTTGTTCTCCCGAAAATACCGCATTTTGTTGCTTCAGCTGACCTTTCCATCACAAAATAGCTTAGATGCCTCGGCGCTTGGTTAATCTCACCCCATCATCTCGCCGTGCGCCCCATTGCTCCAGCTTCTTCTACGCTGCAATCGCCATATCAATTCGATGTTACGTATGGTCTCAAGCGTCCTGCAGTAGTACTGTCCCACATCGCCCTCGACGTGTCCGTAGGCGATAGTCCATGGGCCTTCGGGTCCTTCACATTCTGGTAGACCATAGCGCCCATCTGTCCGTTGCGGAGGGTCCCACTCTTCCTGCGAGGGGGTGCGTGCGTTCGCCATTGACGCCGTCGGATGTCCAGCGGCCGATATACTGGGGTTGTAGATGCTGGTTGTTAGGGGCTACGGTCGCAGGCGAAGCCTCAGGGTGTAGAATGGTGCCGGTAAGATAGCTTTCGTACCCCTTCCCGCGCGCGAGACTGATCATGACATCCTTGAAGGACGCCCAGTTCTGGCCGTCAAGCTGCTTCTCGGCGGCGAGGATCGTAATGCCCGACGAGTTCGACATAGGGGTACTCCCTGGAGGGAAGCGATGCCGTTAGCTGTGAGGAAGCGGCGACGCGACCAGAAACTTACTCCCTGAAGGAAGCGGCGATGGGCGAGGCAAGTGATGGAAGGGAGGCCGTCAGTTGTGAGCGGCGATGCGGCGAGACGCTTACGTTCTGGAAGGAACCGATGCCGTTAGCTGTGAGCGGCGATGCGGCGGGGCACTTACTCCCTGGAGGGAAGCGATGCCGTTAGCTGTGAGGAAGCGGCGACGCGGCCAGACACTTACCCCTATGCTATCACACAGTCGTAATGGCCTTTAGAGGAAGAGAAAAAAAAAGCTGCATGCCGCTTTTTGCACAATCAAAAAGCGGCATGCCGCTTGGGCACAAGCTCTCTATTACCTTGCAGACGACGGGAATTGGGGGATTTATACTTATTGCAAAGCGGTTCGCATTGCAGCCGATTCCTGTTCAACGTTGGATGAGTAATTCAAAACCTCGTGATTCACTCCCATCTTGCACCTTTGTGTTCCTATGAGTCATCCTTGACATAAAATAAGGCAGAGAGTTATGTCAGGCCAAACCTAATATTGCGATCTCATTTCAATGGAAGCAAATAGAGTTCTAAGATATCTAATGGCACTGTGGATAACTCTGGTTCGGTTGTGCAGTGAACCGGACTTGTACTTGAATCCTGGGTGTAAACATGAAAAACTTTTTGGACGGTACATATGTGTGCCATAGGCTCATGTCGTGATGCCGGTCAAACGAATCCGCGGTGCACTCTGCCAAGCGACATTCGCCTGTTGTTTGGTTCGGGTTACGAAAGTATACGCCGGCGTAATTATTAACCGTGCTACTACACATAGCTCCCCATGAACTCTGACACCGCTGTACTGGCCTGGAGTCCTTCTCTCAATAGGCGCTCCCTCCACAACCCCCAGATTTGGCGCGAAGATACGGAATTCCGAGCTTGACAGCTTGGATCACATTGTGTGCGTCCGGGGCGTTGTAAGGCGTGAGCACTGCACTGGGGAGCCCGGAGATAAATATTGGAGAAGGCAGAGCTATTGCTTGCAGATAGACCCGCTTGGCTGGAGTTTCGGTTACACAGGCGGCCGAAAGAGAGAGCTGATGCTCACCCTCTGACGGCTCATGGAAGACAATAAAAAGACTTGTATCATCTCGCCATTTGATATCGAAGCCACCTTTGACTGGTTCCCAAATGGTAAACACTGCGCGTATGTCGCTTGTCTTGAGCTCCTTTGAAAATCCGGCCAAGAGCAGGATTCGCAGAAAGATTGGAGGTCGGGGGCATTGCAACCATAGGAGGGCTTGGGGGAGATAAGCTACTGTATGTTGAAGCTTGATCACATCAACGCTTTGTGGGACGCCAGTGACGATGGCACAATTTCGGATTGAACGAAGCAACGCAGTAGGGCCCACGGTTTTGTCACCCGCAAGTCTGCTTTGCAATGATTTAGTGGCGCAGAGGGTCTCAGCGCGTTGCAAGCCGCATCAGGCAACGGACATATAGATGCTGTGCATCTTCTCCTCGAGAACGGCGCCGATGTCAACGGTACTGCTATGCCGGACCCCCTAGACCCCCCCTTCTTCTGCCTCTGTACACTGGCCCCCCATTCTTCAGGTTGACAAGGTGGTCGGCCCCCTTCGGCCGCCTCCCCCCTTTTTTTCCGAAAGTTTCTGAATTTCAAATATGTGATTGAATATAACCATATGCGGAGGTGCAAAAACCGAATGCTTTTATAAAGGGTTTAATGGACCTTCCTCGTATTGCCATCATCCTGAATCTATAGGGCATGTGTAGGGCGCCTTGAGCCAGTTGATAACGCGCCAAGTTTCGTCGTGCATTCAGAAACCAAAAACAGCGATTTCGACGACTCCGATACAGATGAGGATGCCCCCCTGAAGACGGTGCTGAGGGCTATACCAACACTGCTTTTTGAAACTATGACAAGGTAGGCGCAGTGCAAAGGAGAATCCTATGATGCTTATTATATCTTTCATCCGGCCTAGGTTACGCGTATCAAGAGCAAGCGGAAATGCCCTCTTTTCGAAATGTACTGGGTGGGTATCGGTACACTAATCCTAACCCCAGAGAATTCGATTAGGTTTAGTCGTCGAGCCCCATAGGAGCGCACCTCTAGCACATACACTGCTGGATGTTTTGCCCCACCTAAATTCCAGGAATTTCATAAGGATTTTCAGTCAGGATGGATCAACACCATCAAATAGTCTAGCGCCGCCAAATAGCTGACCCGGAACACCCGATTCAGGACAGTGTGAGGTGCGAAGAAGGCGTCGATTCCATATTTTTCTCGTGCTTTTTGTGTGAAATACAGGGCCATGGCCAATTTTCAGAGAGAAGAAGAATTGTATTCTGTGATAGATATCAAAGAAATAGTCGCATTCTTCGACAGCCTCGCAGGCCTGCCCTGGTCCGACCGCGCACCCAACGTGTGTTCTCCATCCTTCCTCCCTCTCTCCCGTATACGCTCTCTGACTAACGCGCACCGACCCCAGTCCGCCTACACCCGCATCTCCGCCTTCTACGCGCGCCTCGCCGACGACGCGCGCTTCCGCCTGGGGCACTCCCCCGCCGCGGCACCCCCCGCGTTCGGCGGCGCGCGCGGTATTTCAGCGGGGCGTGTACCGCGACGAGGAGCGCGCGCGGCTCGACTTGAGCGGCCCGGACGTACAGAAATTCTACAGCTACTGGATGGGTTTCCGATGCGCCCGCGGGCGCTACGCATGGGTCGAGCCGTACTACTGTGCGTGCAGGATGCAGGGGTGCCCGAGTGCAAGGGCGAATCGGCGCGTGCAGGAAGGGATGCGGGACGCGTTTGCGGAGGTTGTGAGGGTGAGTATTCTGTCTTTTGCACTTCGCAGTTGTTTATTATATTAATGTAGCTGTTGACGACGACGCTGAAGGAGCAAGATCCGCGCTATCAGGAGTATCTGGAGAGAACGATGGATGGGACGGCGTACGGCGCGCGATTGAGAAGAAGTTGAATGAGGAGCGGCAGCGACAAAAGGCGAAGAAGAAGGAGAAAAAGCGGAGAAGCAAGGGGAACTGGTAGCCTGTTGTCGTCTTGCGTTGGATCGTAGTTTTAGTTTTCTTGTTGCTTGTATCAAACATCATTCACAATCTCAAGCCTTGACTAAAGTAAGATAGGCCGCATCCATACTCATCCAGGTCACACAGCCACCGATGGCGTGAATGAAAACTCTGTAACAATTCTACCACGTTGAAATAAAATATTTTATCTCGGTGAGCTCTTTTAAAATGAATGTAAGAATATGCAGTGATGCAAGATCCTACTCCCCAAGACTCACAATTCGTATTCTCAAGTCCTCAAAGCCTTCTTCAAGCGCCCCTGCTTCAAGCCCTCCCTGCTTCAAGCCCTCTCTGCTTCAAAACCCCCTGCTTCTCTGAATCAAGCTCGTTAGCTTTCCCTCTATCTTCCTGTGCAGCATCAATGCTCCCCACTGACGATGCGTCCCTTCCACCTCCCCGTCTGCTTCGCAGCGTCGCCGGAAGGCGAGCAACAAAGAGTATATACTTCATCCACCTCCATATTTTTTCTCATATGATTCTGCAGGACGGTATCGGCGCCGACTTTGGAGATACACGGTATGCACGCCCGGTGGCTGAAAGCCGGAGGTTCGGCCCGGCGTGATCGTAGTATTCTTGCCTGCTGTCAAATTTTAAAAATCTCTTGTTTCGTTCATTCTTGTGAAATATATCTTGTTTTTGTCCATTCTATGATCCCCAGCACTCTCGCAATCCCCGGCGGAAGTGGCAAGATTATGGCACCACGTGTAATTGGTGTCCTTGCTACCACACAATTGCAACCCTCCCGCAACTTACATCCAATCTGCTCTGGCCGGGTTGCGAGCGATTATTGGGGTTGCAAAATACGGGCCGAACCACAATCCCGGCAATCACTTGCAATCTGCTCGGAGTTACAAAGGACATCGATGAACAACCGTTCATCGATGTACATTCGGTGATGGCCACCGTGTTCCGAGGTAATTTGGTGACAATCAGCGATCTCCACCTTATGGCACCTCGGCAACCCCGTCCACTGAATTTCACTGAACTTGGGAGACATGTTCACTGGTGGGCAGTGTACATTCAGCGTGCAAAATGAACAATACCTTGGAAAGTAATTGATTCATCTGTCATGGAAGTTGCGGGATTTGTATGGGTTTCTATCACCTTTTAGCGTGACTCTGCCCATGTTCAACCTGTTCAACCTCCTTGAAATCTACTAATAAGACGTAAATTCAATGAAACAATTCAATCACTCGGGCCTCTGTCGAACCTCCAAGTGGTCACACAGGCCCCAAATTGCCTAAAAAAAAAAAAAAGGCAAAAAAGGCAAAATTCTCGGTTCAAATGCCGAAATTTTTGAGGTGTCACGCAAAAATTCGGCGGCTGCCGAAATGTCGAATAGGTAAAATGGGTCACGCGTCACACCCCCTGTCGATTTGAACGAAATTGTCCAGTATTACCGAGACTCAAAAGAGCCGTACTATCCGTGCCCGAGACAAGAATCCTCCGGCGCCATCAAAGCCCCGTGCCAAACCAGGTCCGAAACCGAAGCATAGACCGCGCACTGCCGCTCGTTTTGAGAGAGATGAACGACGACAGGCAAATTCAAACTCCGAAGATTATGTAACAAGCTTCTACTCCCATGGCCGAATAATCTTTTTCGAAAGTTGTGCAGAATCATCCAATCTGTCCGCACGGAAGCGGCAGTGCGTAATCAGTCCATCTTTGTGCCCACTCTGACGCAACTCATAGCTTCCGTGTGTTGGACAGGTTAAATATGCGCAGACCCTCACAGGCTCCCTGGTGTGCTATCATGTCACGCCTCGCCCTGCAAACATTCAAGGTCTGTTGCCGTCGTCCTGCCGTTTCTCCCGTATTTCCAGCAGCCACGATTCGTTCCATGCCTACGCATGAAAAGATGTGCGAGTTCCCCTATACAATGGTCTGAGAACGACGGCCCGCGTAATCTGATGGGCAATTGGGTGCCATTTGCCGAACACGACCCATGCACATTGCAGGTGTGTTCCTCATCTCGTCACCATCGTACTTGCTGATGCACCGTTCTCCGCAAGGGGGTATCACGTGAGCGAGATGTCATATACTGATGGTCGGTCGGTGCCCCCAGCGGAGCCTTGAAAAAATTTATTTAGAAAAGTCGGATCAGCCCTCCATAGGATCCTAATCGACCCTGGTACACTTCCTGACACTGTCTTTTGGTTCTGGAAGTTGCTAGATGCTGGGTTTGACTGTAAGTCCCTAATATGGAAATTGATTTCGGCAATCAACTGTCCTCTGACAGGTGGCGGTGTGACTTTCAAATGGAGCCAGACCTTTATTGCAGTTGCCCTGAGCATAATACACCGCGTGTCTGACTTCTGGTAACCTGTGAGCACTATAAATACAAGCTACATTTGAACTGAGCCGAATTCTGAAGACTTGCTGAAAACATCGGAAGTAAAGCATGTGACAAATTCCCTTAAAAGGAAATATTCTGTCATCCTGTGATTGCCGTGGTCGGTCGCCAGGCTTAATGCGTAATTCAACGGGGTATGCTGATTTTTTTTTTTTTTTTTGCCACCCCCTTGGTTCTCCGAGGTCGGTGCATTGTTTTAGCTATGTATCTTCGATGCTACTTCGGCTCGCAGTACTCACGTGGCCGCAACTTAGTTAACACCCTCTCGCACTAATCTAACCCGGTTCCTAGGGAAGCAGAGAACAAGCAAGTACCAATAAAGTTTGGATGAGTTTCTGCATAATTACAGGGCCTCTGAGGAAGTCAGGATTGATAGGTAAGGGCAAAGGCAGGATGACCCATTCCATTTCACAACCATTGTTGTTGCACTGAATGGCAATTTGGGAGTCTTCACCCTCGGCTGTCGTCAGACTTTGGCCACAGTCACAGATACCCATCGAAATCTCGTAAACAAGGTGTTTGGCCCGCTAGCGTGTGGGCGGTCCATCAACCAACGGCAAGCCCCAATCTTGACGGGCACTGTTGGAGGCTCGCAAAGATCTACGCGAACAATGCAAACAAAGAATACCATGATCAGCCTGGGCAGGTCGGAACTGCCCGGTATCCATTGCAGGAGCCCCAATCCGATCAAACAACACTTTTGAGGTTCATGACAGCCTCGGGGGACTCCCCAAAGGCCCCAGGCAACACTCTGGACCTGTATTTTTTCATTCAAATCGACAGTCACGCGTCACGCACCCCTTTGTCGATATCGAAATTTGGTCGATGTCACGCGTTACGGGGGCCTCTGTCGAACCTCCCAGGCGTCACACGCCACCCAAAACCGCCTGAAAAACGCAAAAAAAAGTCAAAATTTTCCCTCCGCGGTCGGAATTTTTGCGAAATTTCGGGGGGTGTCACGCGAAATTCCGTCGGTGTCGAATTGTCAAATTGGTATTTTTGGTCACGTATCAACCCCCTGTCGATTTGAATGAAAAAATACAGTACATTAGATAGGTTGCGCATGAGCTGCATGCGGCTTTTGGCCATTGCGCAGAGCCGCGCACTTTTCTTGCTTTTTCTTGGTTCTTTTCATGCTCAATACCATCCATTGTCCCTCTCACTGCATTCCGAGGCCCGGTAGGCACGGTCTGTTTACGTGAGCTTACGTCGGCCGACCCCAGTAGGCACGGTCTGCCGACGTGATGTAGGCCAAAATGGGCCTACTTGGGCCTACCGTCTGCCTAAAGAATGGATATTCAGATACGATTCCCAGGGCAATGAGGAGATACTACACATTCTCGAAATGGTTATGCACCCAACTCAATAGTCGCAGAGGACTTACATACAGAATTGACCACCATACTGGGTTAATAATAACAGTCTAGTCAAGTTTTAGTCAAACTTTGGGATAGGTTTTACCGCGTCTACTATATGTGACCGGGTAGTCGGCCACCCCTAGGTAGTCGGCCACTCGAAGTATACAACACAAGGACTCAAACTAGCAACAAGTGGGGTGTTCAAGGATGAAATGCGACCTATGGCGCCGGAGGTACTGTGAGGCGCTATACTCGTCATACTTCATCAATTCTTCGTACGCGTCCGCGAACTCCTTCTCTTTGGAGTTGTCGCGGAGCTCCTTGAGACCCTCGTCCCACAGCACACTGGAGCCCTTGGCGGCGTACTCCTGGGGCACATTTCCGCCGTTCGCTTCTGACGCCTTGAAGATGTTGTCCGCCTTGGGTGTCTCTGCGTTTACCGCGCGTGTGACGGTGATGTCGTTATAACAGAAGAACGTATTGTCGTTAGCACGAATATACGGGATGAACGCCTTCGGCATATTCAGCCGATTCTGCACAAGATCGAACGTGCGCTTCATGAAAGTCGTCCTTGGGTAGCGCATTGCGCCGACGTCTACAGACATGAACACGTCAGGCAGATGAAACCTCCAATGGGAAGGACAAACCGTAGTATTGGTATGTTCCTGCTTCTTCGGGGATTTGTAAGTAAACAACCGCCCACCGATCCGCCCGCTACCTACCTATGGCAAAATACCTCTTCCTGGGCCGTCTTCTCGAGGATCCGGAGTTCCCCAAACAGATAGTTCCTTGATTGATAAGTACACCGCCGCTGACGTGCCCGAAATGCGGCAAAATTTTCAAAAGAGGGCGAACGAGGCCTCTCTGGCCAGTCAGGCAGCGGCGCGCAGAATAGATGAGGCGGCGGCGAGCCAAGACCGACAGGGTGAGAGTGACAATGGAGAATGGACCACATGGGCAAGAATGTAGTGGAGGGTCCTTTCCATGATACTGTGCGCGTAGGTGGGATGTACTCCGTCGATGTGCGCGTATTCCCGACCGCGATGCCGACGAAACTCGGATGGCCTGGGTCCCGGGCGAGTGCGCACGGCGATGACGAAGGAACCTCGCACGATCAGCGGGAGCTGAGGGGTGCATCGGTTCTTCATATGCGACATGTTCGGGGAGAGCTTGGGAGGTATTGCGTCACCATGTGAGGCAGGCGGAGGTAAGCCCGAGCGCACAGCTAAGGCTGACTGCGTGGAGAGCGGGGGCGGTAGAGATCCAGCGAACGAAGTCGCGAGCCAAGCAGGCGCGCAGGAATGCGGCGGCGTGGATGCAGCAGTGAACAGTGAATTGATATTGAGTTGTTCTGCACTGAGGTGGTGTGCCATGACTGGCCACATTTTGTTCTGCGACCTTTGTTGAGGTAAAGGAAGGCTTCCATATTATAGAAGATGGTTTTTTTTGATAGAAATGGGAATGATGAGGTCATTACCCACACCGAATATATGGCAAGTAGTTCCGTAACCGGGCCGGGCTTCTGTATATAAGTAGGGATTGTTAGAGTCGCATGACAACTTCTCCCTCCATCCCAATCATATACCCATTACCTAATCTCTTGTCTTCGACCTATTCGTAGACGCGCCCAGGTTCTTTGCTTAACCTTAAGGTGTTTGGAGAGACAGGCGGGGTTTTTGAGGAAGGATGAAAAAGGGATGGCTTTATATCTCCTCGCACTATGTATCTTCCCCTTGTTCTAAACCCTCGAAGGGTCGTCCGCTCCGACCACACGACTCTGACCGCACAAATCCGACCGCACGACTCGTGAAAGAGAGGCTCATACGAGTCCCTGTTTGTCCCCCGAGCGCACCAAATGTCCATATGCCAATGCAAGGTTGATGCCAAGGGCTCCATAGCACCAGGGAGCCCCGCGTCACCGGCGGAGGTGGATAATATGCATCTGAGCGGTAGAGTTGATGCGGGTCGGATAGGCCGGTCTGTATTCGAGTGCGTCATTCAATTATGCTTCGACCTTGTGAAGCACTTCATGCAAAGTACATTTGACTCTTGTCATTCATAACCTTGGTCATTCAGAATAAAAATGGTAAGTAGTTTCGTTATCATGCCCTTTCATTGGGCTTTCATTTTACAAATGTAAGCTCGAAATCATTTGGTGCCTTTCTATCCTAGTTTCATTAGGCTCCCGGTTGAAAGGACCCTTTTTTGGAGAGGCAACACAAATGGTACCGAGATTCCTCCATTTCAGCCAGTGTCTTCTAAAAAATGTCTCACAGGTGCCCGAGCTTGCTTTCGACTGGCTCAGGTGTCTTCAGCGAGTTCCAACTCACGCTGATGACGGCACGGTTTGATGGCCTAGAATCAATAATCGGGTGGTTCGTGGTTTGCGGGAGCAAAATCGAATCAGAATTGCTTCATGACTCGATCGAGTTGTCGATTCTAATATCACCACAACTGGCACGCGCTCACACACGTCCTCTTTTCTCGCTCATATTATGTGCACTTCTGGACCAAACCTCGATTATAGGCGCGTACCTGGGCCTTTCGGCTAACCTCCACCGCGTTCTGACCCCCTCCTGAGCCGAGCTCAATCAAGCTGCCTGGACGCCCACACATCTTTCGAGGTAAACATCTCTCCTCTTTTGGTTGGGGCGATAATGAGTATCTCTTCCAGACCAACACGGTGGCGGCCAACGTGTAGGGTAATGGTCCGACCAAAATCCTCATGGTCCGTCTCTTCCACCTCCCCTGATCGTGCTGACCGCTGCCAGAAAATGATCCTCATCAAAGGCTGGGATGTCACCGAGGCGACGCTCAGAAACAAGCACCAAAGCAAGCTAGTCAAGGGCCGCGTGCAGTACCATGTTACTCAATTCAAGATTGTGAGTTCTCGCTCGTTCTTTCCTTTCATTGGTTGATCCGATTGATGCTCAAGCCCGGCGGCGTACTCAACATCCTCGATCTCACTTCCATCATCACGAGCAAGGGGGCGATGGTCCTTTGCGCCTGCGTCGCTCTCATGGTGTGTGGCTCGTTTCTTTCAGAATCGGCTTATTCACTGGAAATTTCTAGTGCGCTGTCTGTCTCTCGACGACAGACCTCGCCTATTATTGTTATGAAGTAGCCGGAAATGTGCCAAAATTCAGGCTAACACGTGTTTATTTCGGACTCAAATGGTCATTTTCACGATGCCAATGAAGTGTGGGATGGATTTTGGGTTGACATTAAGTGCTGTATAGCTTGTGCAGGAATATAATCAGAAATCATCGTATTTTTGCCCTGGTGGCTGCCAGTACAGTGGTGCTCTAAATAAATGCCTGATTGTAATTTGCACAAATCCATCAAAATTGGCCCAAACCACCTGGTACACGCAAATGAGACATGAAATAGAGACCAACCGTATACCTGTCCATTTTCTTTTTTGAGTAATCCACCAGCACAGCTTAATTTGCTAAGTTGCTGAAAAATTAGTCAAGTGTTTGCTTATTCCACCCAAATCCGTCCATTTTCACACAGTCAGAAATGTGTGACTTGATATGGAGAGCAAATTGTATGCGGCAAGTTGCCAGATGATACCCAGCCCTATTCTGAGCAGTCCGGTATGCTGGAAATTGCTTGGACCACTTTGCTCGATAAACCAGGTGTCGCGAAGCTCTCCATATCGAAATTCGTGACTTGATATTGAAATGCATGACTTGATATGAAGAGCAAATTGTATGCGGCAAATTGTCAGATGATACCCAGCCCTATTCTGAGCAGTCCGGTGTGCTGGAAATTGCTCGGACCGCTTTGCTTGATAAACCAGGGGTCACGGAGCTCTCCATATCGGGGACAATGAAGCTTTGATGGGAAAAGGCTTAAATCAGTCAAGTGTTTGCTTATTCCACCCAAATCCGTCCATTTTCACACAGTCAGAAATGCGTGACTTGATATGGAGAGCAAATTGTATGCAGCAAATTGCCAGATTATGCTGCTAAAAATAGTATTGATGACGCCAGTAGCTCGACCCCAGCTCAGAGTAGATGGCATAATATTGATGGAATGCCGTCCATTCACCATTCTGAAATGAAGAGCCGATCGTGCCGTGACACAACCTGTTGCACGTGAAGAATATGATCGGCATCCCAAACAACCCCATGTAGCCTCGTATTTGGTTCCGAGAAGAGAGTTTTGATGCACTTAATCCTGGAATTTTTGCTGATATTGCTTTTACCTCCCGTAAGAGCTCAAATGCTTTATGTTCCTCCTCCGAAATGTCTGATACCTGTTTCTCGCATTCAAGTCATTTTGCAACTTTTAAGACTGTGGAATGATCCATGTTATGCAAACGCCGAGCCAAACTGTCAAACCGATCTTGTTTGACCAGCATAAAGGTACGTAGATGCGCCTGCGCTGTAGCATATTGAATACCACAAAAATGAAAGAATGGTGGTACCGGACATTGCGATCACAGATGTCCAATAAATAATTGGCTTGAGCTTCAAACGAAGCTTTCACGGATCGTTTGACTTCAAAACCTCCAATGCCATATGGGAAAAGAGTTGGGTACATTCCAGGAAACAGAGATGGATTGTGATATTCTGGTACTGCCTGCCTAGATTTTTTATTTAGCCCAAGAGAAGGGTCGATAGACAAATTTCATTTCTAATTATTTGCGAAGAAGGGCAACTTTTAGGTGATTTCGTAGGCCACCCAAGAATCCTATCAAAATTTAGTCTGTAGTTTACCGCGCCACTGATGTGTGGTGGCCTGCTTATTACCAATCATAGAATATTCTCACAGCCTTCGCTTTCACGCCGCCACTGCTCCCTGCTTTCCCTCTGCTCTCTGGCCTTCCACAAGCGCTAATGACGACTCGATATTATCGGCGGCAGTGTGGAATGTTACTAGAACTGCCAAGACGCATTGGAAACTCTCAGCTAAAGCTCCACGAGGCCGCACGCACCCGAAGAAAAATGAATTTTGAGAGGATTACTACTAGTGGATGCGAGGCCTTCCAAATTTGTCGACTCTCTCCTCTTTTCTTGACATTGTGTTTCTCTTGACTGGAAGCTAGGGGCTGGATGGATTTCTCTATTTGCTCTTCCCTTTGCTGACGAGTGCGCACTGCTCGATTGACGCCACCTTGAGCGCAAAGTGAAGCCGGTCAAGTCGATGCCCCGCCGGAAGGAGGGAGACATCGCATGCGCCTGTGTTGCATTTCATCTTGAGTGATGGCCGGAGAAAACCGCGTTCTTCAAGAACCATTGATCCCCTTCGGCTGTCCATCTGGTAATACCATTCTCTGTGGAAACTTCAGGTCTTGTATTCTCATTTGAACTTTAGATGTTACGCCTTTCAGCCTTTCACGAGCGTCTGCACTTGCGTGCAACACTGGGCGGCAACACTACAGTCGAGTCGCCCGGCTGGAATACCGTTGGGCCCATATTCCAGACGGAATAAATGAATAGGAAATTCGAATAAAAATCATCTTTTGTGTGGGAAAATTCCTAGGTATAGTACAATGTTATATTAGTTTGAATCTTCGACTCCTCCACCTCCTGCTGCACGGAATTTGTGCAAATAGCTACCCAGCGGCAAAGCTACTTCCAAATCAGGTCGATGGTGGACGATTTTTTGAAGAAGATCGGTCAAAGTTGAATTCAGGCTCTGGGGGCTCTTCCTCACCTTCATTGGCCTCCTTTAGAGGATATTCTAGGTTCTGGCGTTCACCAGCATCTCCATCAGTGACATAAGTAAGGTCCTGGTGTCGTACGTCTTTTTGTAAGCGAGCAGCTGTGCGATGGGCCTGTTTAGGCTTAGGACCGGGTTTTGCGCTTGGTTTATTCGACTTTGGTGGGTTCTTATCCCTGGCACGGACAGCCCGGCTTTTGTGTAGCTCAGTACATAATTGCCATGAGAAGAGAGTGAAGGCAAGAAATATTTGTTTGTGCACACAATGAAAAGTTACGACCCCATGCCGTCAACTAAAAATAGTTATGGCTCCAAAGCGTTGTAGGATAGGATTTCCTTTTTTGGACACCCGCGTAATAATATCAGCTCCAGAGCGTACAGTAGTCAACCGGGAAGCGAAACACTACGTAGAAGCGAAACACCGGCTTTTACCCGGATCCCAGGCATCCAACGGGCCCCAGTTTTTGTGAGAGGATAGTTAGCCATGAGAAATGGCTCATAGCAAAAGGAATTGCGCAAAAAGGTTCTGTAGAACCTGTGGCAGATAACTTTGTGTTCGCTATTTTTTGGCCTATTTTGTTGGATATAATCCGTCGGAGACATGGTGTTTCGGGCACGCAATTCCTCCTGCACACGCGTGAACTGGGGGTTTTCAAGGTCGTAGAACACGAATATAAACACCCCCGGGGTTGGATTGCAACGAACGGTGGCCCACAGGTTATTTTGCAGTGTTTCGCTTCCACGTGATTCTGCAAAATCGGATGTTTGTAGAAGAATGGCCGCATTCTCAATCAAAACACAACATTTGCCTATAAAACTATATATTGCCAGGTAGCCCCGACGCATCTCTATCGATCTATGAAGAGATCCCCAACAACTTTATGCAATCTCGGCCCGGGAATTGCGAATTCGCTTGAGCGTTTCGCTTCCCGGTTAACTACTGTATTCCATATGCCATATTACGGAAAGTGCAATATTGCCCTGTCCCGATGTGGGATGGGCCCAAAAGCGATTCCATACCGCTATTCCATATGAGGTGATTCCACAGCCGCTGTGGAATCACCTCATATGGAATACTGAGGAGCGACTGTATCTGTGCATTTATTTTTGGTGCTACTTCTATTTTTTACAAGAGCGCGGGGGACCGCGAAGCAGTCCCCCACTTCGGTTGAGGAGGTTGCCAATTTCCCTGGTTTACAAGATATAGATGTTGCTCATCTATCGTTTGCTGGTGCCGGACAGCCACCCCTTGACCGCGACGAGCTTGTCATAGCCCTTCTCGCCCGTGAGGCCGCCGACGGTGAGGAGGAAGTGCGCGACGCAGACGGCAATGACAATAGCCAAGACACTCGAGAAGTACATCCTCGGCGCCCGCGGGTCCGCATCGTACACGACCTTAGGGTCAATGTTCACGGCCTTAAATATCTCGCTGGTGAACTCGAACACGCGCGAAGCCTCGTCCATGACTGCGGCTGGTACATTAGGTCAGTAGTAGTAAGCAACGTATATATGTAAAAAGCTTTACCTTTGACCTCGACGTTGTCGCCCGCGCCCTTGTTTATGCCAGCGCGGAACCAGTCCCTGATGCGCTTCATCTCGCTCTGGCTCGCGGGCATGTTCGAGTGCAGTTCCTTGAACGCATAGAACGACAGGCCAGCGCCGCCGAGCGTCAGGCCGTACGCCTTCGCCAGCGCGCGCTGGATAGTCTGCCCGCCGCTCAAATCACCGATATAACGCACATACGAATGCGCAAGGAGCGCAGACGGGTCGGGCAAGTCTGCGATGGCCTGTATGCGCGCGGTGTACGCCTCGAGCGCGGGGGGCTTCTCAGCCAGCAGCTGTGTATGTGTGCTGTGGGCTTTCCAGGACGATTCAGGCACGTCCAGTAGATGGGCAATGTCTGCGGACAGCGGGGGCGCGCGCGCGAGCAGGGCCGGGTCATATGTGGGCTCGAGGACAGGGTGATGTTGGTGCCGCTCTAGACTGCGTTCTAAGGTGCTGTGGCGGCAGCTATGAGCTCGCTGGGTGCAGAAAAAGAGAGGGGTTACTTGTAGATGTGCCACAGCATCATGAGGAAGCGGATATATTCCTCCTTGTCGAGCTCACCGCGCAGCATCGTGGTTGCAGCTAGGCTGACCTCGGCATCTTCATACGGCATCCGGGTGCTCTCTCGCAGGACGTCGGACAGTGACATAGACAGGTCGATAACAGACATGACGAAAGCGAAGAAAGCAACAGGGCGGAGTGGAAAAAACAAACAAACAAACAAACAAACAAACATGAAATCACGTGACAGTTTCACATGATCTGACGTGACCTCATCCAAGAGGTGAGCGATCTCTGGATTTTTCCAGCTAACTGTGAAACCGGAGAGCCTTTACGGAAAAAGCTGGCCAACGCCACCTGATGTCAGTTCCCCTTTAGGCAGTTAGCTCCACTCCCTTCGCCACTCAGCTCCGAGTCGTAAGTAGTACTTACACCACAAGTACTGTTGTATTTCGTTCAATTCGTACGAGGGATTGGGGTGTGACACCATTGTACGAATTGACCCTTTCGTACGGCATCCAAATTAGGAATTTTGATCCGCCGGCAGCACTCGGCTAACCCTCGGCTAACCTCGGCCACTATTTCAGAATACTCAGAGCAGGATATTCAGCCAGCTACCCTGGCATTATATCCACATGTTGAAATGGCTGTACAATACAGTGAAAAGATGACTGTGGATTTCAGGTTTCAATATGGAGTGATTTTTTTGCGAGCTGGAAAACCAAAAGAAAGCAGGGACCTTCTGGAAGAAGTGCTGGAGAAAACAAAAACAGCTGCTGGGTGGGACCAATCCAAGCACCCTGGCTTTTATGAATGGTTTGGCTATCACATATTCAGATCTTGGGGAGTATCAAAAGGCGAAACAACTGGAGGTTAGTGTGCTGGAGAAACAAAAACAGATTCTGGGTGATGATCATCCAGATACCTTGATAGCTATGGGTAACCTGGCTGTCACATATAAAAATCTGGGAGAGTATCGAAAAGCTGAAGAACTAGACGTTGTTGTGCTGGAGAAACGAAAACAGATTCTGGGTGATAATCATCCAGATACCTTGAGGACTATGGGTAATCTGGCTGTCACATACTCAGATCTTGGAGAGCACCACAAGGCTGCAGAACTGAAGTGTTTTGTGCTGGAGAAACAAAAGCAGATTCTGGGCAACAATCATCCAGATACCTTGGGCACTATGGGTAATCTGGCCAGCACATCCTCAGATCTGGGAAACCATCAAAAGGCTGCAGAACTGAAGCATTTTGTCCTGGAGAAACGAAAGCAGATTCTGGGTGACAATCATCCAGATGCCTTGAGGACTATGGGTAATCTGGCCAACACATACTCAAATCTGGGAGACCATCCAAAGGCTGCAGAACTGGAGCATTTTGTCCTAGAGAAACGAAAACAGATTCTGGGCGATAATCATCCAGATACCTTGAGCGCTATGGGTAATCTGGCTGTTACAACTCGGCTCTGGGAGACCATCACAAAGCTGCAGAACTGAAGCATTTTGTCCTGGAGAAACAAAAGCAGATTCTGGGCGACAATCATCCAGATACCTTGAGGACTATGAGTAATCTGGCCAGCACATACTCAGATCTGGGAGACCACCACAAGGCTGCAGAACTGAAGCATTTTGTCTTGGAGAAACGAAAGCAGATTCTGGGTGACAATCATCCAGACACCTTGAGGATTATAGGTAATCTGGCTGTTACATACTCAGCTCTGGGAGACCATCAAGAGGCCCAGAAACTGCAGGTTTTTGTGCTGGATAAACAAAAACAGATTCTGGGTGACAATCATCCAGATACCTTGAGCATTATGGGTAATCTGGCTAGCACATACTCACATCTCGGAGAGCATCAAAAAACCAAAGAACTCCAAGTTGTTGTGGTAGAGAAACGGAAACAGCTCCTTGGTGACAGTCATCCACAGACCCTGCAGACCTCGAGTCAACTGGCAAAAACATATTCAAAGCTAGGAGAGCATAGCAAGGCCAGACGACTGAAAGCTTCTCATCATTCCCATTTCTATCAAAAAAAACCATCTTCTATAATATGGAAGCCTTCCTTTACCTCAACAAAGGTCACAGAACAAAATGTGGCCAGTCATGGCACACCACCTCAGTGCAGAACAACTCAATATCAATTCACTGTTCACTGCTGCTGCATCCACGCCGCCGCATTCCTGCGCGCCTGCTTGACGATAACAAGGCAAGGAAGCGACGCATTAGTAAAAGGTGAAGTGCAATGAGCTGTCCAAGCAAAGACCTAACGTGTTATGCAAGAGCACAATTTGCGTAACAAGAGGCGAGGGGAGCCAGGAGGAGCGGAAGAGGAGGAGGCAAGTGCAGCCGATGCGCCCGCGCGTATGCGGCATCTGAGTGTGGCCATGGATGGACGCCTCGTTTTGCCGTTGACATCGGCAGATCTCAAAAAGGTTACCTTGGAGGAAATCTTGAATATTCCTCGGAGCGCAGACAACGAGGCGGAAAAAACCTGGGTGTTTTCCAACTCATCTAATGGAACTGATCTTGGAGAAACCTCGGAGACTTGTGTAAGGGACTGTAGAAAAATTTGGCCGGGAGTGCGCTTATCAGCTTAGGTCCAAGATTGGACATTCCAACTACTGTACTTCCGATATGAGCGTGTACACACTCACGTCTTGCAGTGGTGGAATGTCGGAATCATCATCAGAATTAGTGTCGGACTCATTTTCTTCGTCCGAATCACTAACTGACAGCCGTTCGGGCATCTCGGGATCATCTTCAAACTCGTGGTCCGAGTCGTCCTCGTCCTGGAGGCTTGTTACATACCTGATGAGGTAAATCAATTAAACGACTTGGCCGGTTTTACTGTCCCTAATTCAAGTATGTATGTTCCCGGGCTCGAGATCCGAGTTGTGTCATAGTAGTAACCCAGTTCCTAGTCTGTTGGTTACCACGTCGATCTACCCGTTACCTTGCGTTATTATATAAGCTTCCTTTTTGAGAAACCACGTGCATTCACGACAACGCGATGCGGCCTAATTACACGACGCGTAGCTCGCGCTCTGACGGCCGCAAGTTGGATTATATCGCGTCAAATGACTAAGTTATATTAAAGATCGTCCCAAGTTGCCAGACGAATGTTTTTAGCACGCCCATTTGTCGAGGCACGCAGCTGGGTTATATCGGTCGGATCATCGGGATCGTTGTGTAAGAATTCCGATCTGCTTACGCAGTGTAGTGCGGACGAGCTGCAGAGCCCAAGAAGAGAGAGCCGGTTGTGCAAATTTTATTTCCGCAGGGGAGCTGAGAGAGAAGTAAAGGCCGGATTCGGCACCGGCCTTGGGGATGGCGGTAGAGCAGCTCTGCGAGGGATAGGAGTGCCATAGAATAGCTGGGTATCGAGAGGAGGTGGATCTATCGACAGCGGCAGTGTATGCGAGGCTCAGACGGTCGAATGACGCGTCGAAACGCGTGGATCTGCAAGGCTTAATGAGTTGTTTGGTCGTGCATCTCGCATCAGATCACATCATTTTTGATAACGCAAGGTACCGGGTAACAAGCGCGGTAACCAACAGACTATATATCAACGAGGTACGAGTTAAGGTAATATATAGCGTCTGTCTAGAGAGACTACCCAGTTCCGCAGAAATGTCAAGTCCGTGACCAGTCGGGATTTGAGGGACAAAGCTTCACAACTTAATATTGATACAGAGCACTCTGCAAATGTGAGCATTGTTGTCGTATACTTACGTAAGATAGGCGACATCCAGATCCATCTAATCACGTGAAGCGTTACTGTGACGTGACAGTAACGTGGGAAAGCGCGAAATTTCAGAGACAAAACACAAAATCATATTTTTCAGTACTTTAAACACAATGGAACAAAAAAAAAAAAAAAAAAATCACAATATACCAACTTAATGAGGAGGAAGAGTCCTATGACCCCTATATTTTATTGGCCCAAGCTGCATCTGCTCCATCAAGCCCACAAAAGTACGCATCTGCAAACCTTGAAGACCGGACAGCAAACTGATGCATAGAGACAAGTGGAACTGATTCAAGGGCTTCAAGCATATTCCGCTCCAAGTCCTCTTCTGATGAAGACTCAGGGAACATTCTATAGATCCGTTTTGCATATCCCCAGCATTGCTCAATAAAATTGAGCTCTGGATGGAATTTGGGAAAGAAAATAACCTCGTAGCCCCGCTTTTCACAATGCTCCTCTAGCATTGATTTCTGAGCCTGAAAATCAGGCTCCATGTAGAGAATCTTCCTTAAACAACATTGAGTTGCAGTAGTATGGCGACATTTGAAGTTGCTCCCACATTGAGCCTTGATTTTCTTCTTGGAACCTGGCAATGGAGCATCGGGGTCTGGGAGATCATGCCCCTTTGCACTGAGATAAGGACTTTCATGCCTTTAAATCGCCATCTGGAAAATAGGGGCATTGTGGAGTTCCATCACAAAAGGTTGCATCTCTCATCCTGACACAACGTGCAACATCATCAGGGCCTTGGACCTTATTGAAGTTGTTTGATGGGTTCGCAGTCATAGTAGTGGCACTGAGAGCATCTGGGGCACGAGCAGTGTGAATTGTTGCATTGTCATAACCCAAGACATGTTTTTCTTCAGGATAATCTTTATCCAGGATATCCATAGCTTCAGTTGCTTGATCAATGATATGATGGATTGTTTGATATCCTTCCCGACTCTTCCCGGCTCGGAACAGCCTACGTGCACGTTTATATATACTGAAATGTGAATTAGCCAACTGATCCTTGTCCACAGATAATAATCTCACCCATCTGCATTGGGTTTCTTGGATTTCATCCACCCATACACGTCTGAAACAAAGTCCCCAACCATCAGAGCTGTGAACCCAGCCCAGATCTCGCTGATCATGGCAATAAAAGGTTGATTCATCATGTCACCATATAACAAAACTACTTTCCAGTTCTATTTCTTCAAGACTAGGCTGAGAAAGTGTTGGATGAGAGAAGAAATCTGTAATTTTTGTTTTTTTCCAGCCATGTCTGGTATCCTCCTTGGCTTCTCTTGCAGCTCTTTCCTTCTCCGATTTTCGAAGCTCTTGTTCTCGGCGCTTAGAGATGTCCACCCCAATTTTCCGACTGTGGTAGGCACCACGATGCACAGGAGCAGTGCTTGTAGGCAAGGAACCTAGCTGGGCATCACTAAGCTGAAGCCATTGGAGTAAATCTGCATGATTTCTAGGATGAGGCACATCATCCTCTTCCTGTATTTCAATTTCCGCTTCAGTTTCTGTATCAGAGCCAGAGGTATTGAGGGCATCTGGATCAACATTCGGTTCGTTGTTGCTGTCCATAGAAGATCCATTTGGGGAGGCATTCCTGGAATGTTTGCTAGGTGGATCTCTATCACTCTGCTGGACTTTGTCACCCTTGCGCTGCATATACACACATGGATTTCAATTCAGATCGAGTCAAAAACAGTAAACACACACTTTAATTGCAAAATCCCCTAGATTCTGGGCCTTTGACTGCCCTTTCTTCCTTGGCATATCTGCATGATGGGTGCGGACGCGACGCGCTCTAATTAGAGCATTTCTGGGACGTGTTTTTGACCAAAATAACTTCTTAATTCAAAGGTGGCCTCTAGAACGACACTATGGTCCCTTGTTTCATAGATTTTAGTTGAAAACTGAGGGAGTTGTTGTGGTCTAAGCTTTGGAGACCATTTGGTGCAATAACAATTCTCTGGATAAGATATCTGAAAATTTGGCTCTATCACCCTCTTCAAGTGGTATCAGAGTCGCCCCTCCCAAAATTCTAGCCCGTTGGGACTAGAACTTGCTGCTGTAGAACATTTTAGGCTCAAACCAGGACCCCATGTCATCTGGTGGGAAGAAAATATTATTTGGGAAATCTGGCTCTATCACCCTCTTCAAGTGGTATCAGACTCGCCCCTCCCAAATTTCTAGCTTGTTCGGACTAGAAATTGCTGCTGTAGAACATTTTAGGCTCAAATCAGGACCCCATGTCATCTGGTGGGAAGAAAACATTATTCGGGAAATCTGGCTCTATCACTAATTGCGCTGTAATTATTCTGAAAGAATGACACATAAAACGTGGTAATCTGACCCGAAATGAGGGAGATATGAGAGAATCGGTCGCGGATTCCAAAAAATGTCCAAATCAGGAAATTTTTGGTCGCGCCTTCGGTTCCGACATTAGCTGTAACGCCTTAATTCCTTTTTAGGGAAAAACTTTCCTACGGTTAATTGGCCACCAGAGACACCGTGAATCTCAGAAAGAGTATCTGTGGGTTGTATTGAAATCAGTTACCTTATGATTCTCCTCACCTAAGGTCCCGACGGTGTGGATACAGCATGTGCAGAAAATTTTCCAGTGGTTCCCATTTTCCTGGTCGGTGCCCGCATGAAAGTATCTACATCCCAGAGATCGCATTTGGACATTCGTAGGCGAAAAATCAATTCAAGCTTGGGGTTTTTTAGGGTGTCGGTACTACCGGCCAGGAGCCTTGACCTTAACAATCTGGTGGGAGGCGGTGCTGACCGTATTGCCGGTCCCTTTGTCCAGCCGTCAAAACGTGACTTTTGATGGAGACCTACTTTCTCGAGCTTGATTCCAAGGTGATAGCTAGCACGATTCTGGGCAAAACTGTCTCTTCAGATTTCCCGTTACTGCCCTCGTCACTGAGCCTGGGGTGAGCCCAATTCTGAACTGTTTGCCCTGAAAATAGGACCAATCCATTTAGATTTCGATTCCGGAGGGCACTGCACCCAAGAATCCGTCGCTGGCCTGGGAATTGCCTTTTTTTGGCAAATTTCGAGGCTTCCACGCAGAACCGCTGTAGCATTGGACATACTGATCCGGTGGACCTGGGCAGCAGGCCCTTAGATAATGATTCTACCTCACGATACACATCTAGTGTAGAACGGAAACCTGATCGACATTGGATTCTTCACCGCATTTAAATCTTGGGATATATTTGCCATCTGAAAGTCCCGTGCCCTCCGTAACACACGTGAGCATATCATATTCAAAAACTAGATCAATCGGATCAGTATATCCAATGCTACACCGGTTCTGCGTGGAAGCCTCGAAATTTGCCAAAAAAAAAGGCAATTCCCAGGCCAGCGACGGATTCTTGGATGCAGTGCCCTCTGGAATCGAAATCAAAATCGATTGGTTCTACTTTCAGGGCAAACGGTTCACAATTGGGCTTACAGTGGCTGTTCTGGTGAAAACTTGCAAAAAAAAAAAAAAAAAAAAAAAAAGAGCTGTAAAGAACACTCCATTGTGCTACCAACTCTGGTCGCTCTGAGTTCGTCGATTTGTGTCAAAGCTGGCCCACAGTTGAATGCCCGTCAGGCTACTGATTCGCAGCCATCCACGGCAAATTCGACGGAAACTTCGACGACGTCCTTGACGGCGACTTCAGCCGCCAGGTTCAGGTTCAGCGTTCGATAGAGTTCGCACATCCCATGTGGTACCTGTGGGTATGGCTGTATGGCTGAAAAAGGGCAAAAAATGTATTTCAGCTACCCGCCGTTTCTGATGAACCCTCTTGTTCCTCATATCGCTGGCAGTCAAAATGGCCCTCTTCATTGGAATTTACAGCAGGGCGCGGCGCGTTTTTTTTTTTTTCCTTTTCGAGCGCTTTTTGATCGTTTTGACCATTTTGCTTGTTCTGAGCTCAGTTTTCCATGTGTTTAGATAAAAACTAGATGGTCCGAACCGCAATGTGAATGCGGAGGGCATCTAGTCCCCACATTTTTTCTGCCGTGTCAGACAGATATTACTAGGGCTGCTGCTAGACCTGCGAGAGCGAGTGAGGACTCAATTCGACGCAGCCTGATGGTGGCTGTAACATTACACAAGTGGCCAGAGAATGAGAGGAGTGGAATTTAAACTTGGAGATTGCCAGGGCTGATCCAAGAGATTCAAGCTGCATCGAAAATTGCAGTTAGACACGATACCAAGATTCGAGCATGGTTAGAATTAGGAGAAGCAGTGGGTCATATTTGCCCCAAAAATATTGAGGGTATCATATGGTGCGATGGATAACCACCCATACGGTACTACAGTGTATACTTTCCGTAAACTCGTCGTTTATGCTGTGGACCTGATGAGTATAACACATCCCCCCCCCCCCTCCCCCATTAACCGAATCTGATGTCCAATTTATCCAGCCCCCAAGTCTTTGTGGCTGGCCGCTGTAATGTTTTCTGCCTCTGCTGTAACCTGTACTGCAGTAGATTACTCTAGTAGTGCAATATTATTATTTTTGTATTTTCCTCGTGCCCGGTGATTTGGGAATAGCGCAAGCGATAATCGGCAGAACCCACACGTGAGATATATTGCTGAGTCTATGGGACTGATTCTACGCGAGCCTACGCGAGGTCTACCGTCAATCTACCAGAATCTACCGTAAATAGATGTGCCGCATCTATGGTAGAAATCCAAAACTATATGTGATCATATAGAAGGCGGGCGTAGCTATGACTCCATGGCTCTACTGAGGCCTACTGTCACCTATGTAGCCACTGGGTGTTTTCCAGATGGACATCTTGGTTACAGAGGTCTAACATGTACTGCGGTTGCAGCACACATCTAGGAATGATATGCTCGGGGACCACCCCAAGCACGCGAAGAAGAACAGAAAAGACGCTGAAAAAAGAAGGAATTAACTTAGCTCGAGTCTTAGACACTTGGAAAATCACAACGAGTCTTGACGAGATCACGTTGCTCAAGCTAAGTTGTCGCTAGAGATGTGACACAGCCACACTAACGACATCGAAAGGTTGCGCGCATCCAGCCCAGAGATACTTGAAAAACAAAGAATATTGGATCCTAGGAACGGCACTAGTCGGTTCGTGATAGTGTCTGTCCTCCCATTTGCCAGATAGTCCTTTCGGGTATGGACTGTTCCCGATAAGCGACCACTCAAGAACTATAGACTACATGTTTTGTCTATGCCCTTAGTGTCTGATGCTACATGTCATATTCACTTATAGAGGCTTACACATTCCATGTATAGCGCACCAATAGTGCTCCATTTGTCATGTTTTCATGCATGCTCCAAAACACGGCTTGTCAACGCTATTCCAGCTCTAATTCCACAATTTTCTTGCGCTCTAAAATCAAAGGCCACCATCCGACATGTCTTCTCGCCCGGGTTGAAAAAATAATAATCCAGAAGTCGAGTGGAAGGCCGAACAGTGTGCCATTGACGCTAGACCGGTGACCGTCTGTCTATGAAACTGTTTTGTTGAGGTCCTGAAATTACAGCTCTTTGCAGAACTTAGGGCGTGGCCGTTTTTTTTTTTCTGATTTCGGTAATTTCCACAAAGTCCGCTGTTCTGAGCCCAATTTGACCGGATTGGCTCGCGAGTAGGTGCGTTGGACGCATTGAAAATCCGCAGTCAACCTAATACCCGTAATTTTGATGCCATCAGAAAATGTAATTTCTGCCGAAAAATCTCGGCTTTCAGCAAGTCACCTGTATCACCCTAGAAACAATGTGTCGTTGATGCCAAGATCGGTCGAAACGCCGCGTACGCCATTCCAGCTCTAGGAGTGATTACCCGGATTCTCGGCCGCGGTGAAGTCACCTACGATGTCTTTGACGCCGCATCCTATCAATTCAAGGGAACTAAAATGCAAGGAGGGTCGCTTTTCCAAGTAATTTCATGCTGAGTAGACCATTGTTGCATACATGTACAAGGTGATTCCACAGACTCGATTTTTCAGAAAACCGTGATTTGTTTTGTTACAGGTAAGGTACGGGTTAAACCATACAGAAACTCATGGAATTTATAAATATTTGCTCAGCAGATCCTAATGATCCTGGCTGCAATAATATTTGAATAGTCATCATCCAAGTGAGGGTTTCTGATTATCTGTGGCCCCATTCTATGCTCCTGGTAGCAATAATATACTGCTGTCCTTGCCCACTAACCGCTCTCCTGCACCATCAGCCCACCCCTGACCTCTTGGTCATATAATATTGGGAAAATATTATTTTGGCCCTAGTCTCTTATAAACAGACGCTATAACAATATTGACCTCGTACCTCGGTTTATTATATTTTGGCCCTAAAGCTTATGCTTTGGCCGCAGAATCCGGCGGACTTCGGAGCCCCCTAAACTCTAGGGATTAATCATACGTAGGGGGTCTAGAGTCTAGGCATTGTTGACTGCAGGCACTGGGAGATGAGGTTCTGAAGTTGGTTTAAACAATTTGCGTCTCAATGCAAATCACGGTTTAAATACTGTTCTGTTTAATCACAACAGGTGGGTGGGACATGGGCTCCCCTTTGACGGGCGGTGGCGGCCTGAAAATCCAATGTTCATTGTGTTCAAAACAGTCTTCGAAGTGGGATCAAACTGGGTTTAAACGACGTTTGAAACCGTGTTTAAACACTGGTCTCATCTTTCAGAAGTTCCTGGGCTCTTTTATCTGTATCCCAACTACCTTCACAAGACACTTTAGCTATTCTGGTGTGCTATTCATGCATGAGATATTCAAACAACTACGAGTCTGAGGGAGGTAGATAAAATGGTCTTTTTTTGGTCATCGGTCTAAAAATAGACCTCGAACCAAAGTTGTAGAGCATGATGAGAGCTATCGGACTTGTCTAAGGTCACTTTTCAAGAGACAGCCTCGTTGGGCTGCAAATTCCAAAATACTTTCCCAGTGTAAAATCTTCCAAAATATCATGCTCTCCAAATGAGTGGCCAAAAGGCCTATTATAAAATTATGGACATGCCTGCAGGAATGGTGGTACTATGAATAAATTACTTCCTAAATCACCGATTTGGGGGGTAACGGGTCAATTACCCATTCACACCTTAACTCAGCCATATGTCCCGGACTATTCGGTTCGGTTCCCCCATTTATTATCGCGCGCTACTCGTACATACATGGGAACATTGAATCTATCTATTGTGCGGCTACTCTACGCGTTATTCGAAGCAATGAGGTCCTTGAGGAGGGAGGTCAACTGCATCTTCTGCTCCCCGGACTCCTTGACGAATGTCACAAGAGATTGCGCGACGTCCGCGTCGTGCTTAGCCCTGCGCTCATTCTCTGCCTTGAGCAGGCCGAGAAGCCCGTCGCTTTCGGATGAGGTGGAGCGACGGTCCATGCGGCGGCGGCGCTTGGACTTCTTCGCATTCGAAGGAGGCGGATGTGGCGGGGGGTGTGAGAAATGGATGCGAACGGGGCGCGTGTGGCCGGGCGTCGCGGTCCTGTATTTGAATCACGCCGTGCCGGATCGACAGTTTCACAGGCAAAGCTGCCTGGACGGCGGTTGAGTATAGCGGGTGTTACAGATTCGACTGACCCGTGCGATCGAGATGAGACCGATCCTCGGCTTCTGGCATTGGGCGGCCCAATTCGTTTTCCCCCATGACGCTGGTGGACTTCCCGCGAGCAAGGATTTGAACGTAAAGGAGGCTCAGTATTCTAATTCCCAGCTCCGCTGTCCGACGGCTCGTAGCAGTGTCACCCGACAGTATGGGATGCATTGGGCGTTTCCAGGGATCGTACACAGCATGCAAAGCATGCAAAGAGTTCAACAAAATTATCCATTACAAACACTAGTTCGAATACACCTCAGTCTGCAGCAGCCAGACTCCATGAGATTTACTTATGCTAGTCCTTTTAGTTTACCTCATCTTTTTTTTTTTTTTTTTTTTTTCGTTGACAGATGAGACTTTACATAAACCGTCCAGACGGCTGAGGCGGCAGACGACATCGCGTGATGAACGTCCGTATTCTCCGATCAGGGATTTGGTAGCTGAGGCACCATTCCCTCCAGTGTCTGATGAACGCGGGTCTGGAGAAGTCAGCAATAAGCAGGTGATGAAGGTTAGATAAGTTTCGTACTGACCGGTGCAGAGTCCCTTGAGTTGAGGTGCAGGGCAGGATTTGAAAATACCCCATTCTGTGCAAGCCCATTTGGCCTCTGCCGACAATTCTGTGCACGCCCATTTGGCCTCTGCTGCCCCATTCTGACGTCAATACTTAGGAAAGAGCATAAAGAGGGAGGGGCACGGACAAAAGAAAGTGGAGAGAGAGGGGAGAGAAAACAAAACTCACTTGCATGCCGGCCCGTCCTTGTGCGGGTTGACGGCAACCCTCTGCAGAAGAGGCACGCGAGTTTGGCTATCTGCTTGCTCGGGTAGTCCTTGATTTGAAGGAAGATACTGTACCACTCGTCTTTTGCTTGTCTTTTGACATGTTCACTTGCTTCACATTGTGTTGTGGGATGGTTGGAATGGAGGAGGGCAATCGGCATTCGCTGTGCAGTTCGAGTATCAGCGATGCATGCAGAGCACGGTCTTTGCACCACACCTAGATGTAGCTTTTAATATGTTGCGCAGCGAATCAACGACCTCGTGGAGTCATATCAGACGACACGTCTCTGCCGGCATGTATACGCCCGACCAGACTATTCGCCAAATTGCGGCCGACTTTGAGTTCACCGTGGACGAGGTGCAGGCGTACTACAACCGGTGCCGGGAAATGGGGCGTACGCGAACCCGGTTTCAGAATATGCGCGAGCTGCTTACGATCAAGTTCCCCGACGACGAGTAATTTTTATCCCCCAGTGACTTTCTCGCAAATCACAATTTTCTCGTATTGCGGGGTAGAGGCCAACCTTTCTTGCCAGACCCGCGCGGAAAGAACAAACTACTACCTAGTACTACAGCCACCACCGCCGGTGGCGAGTACTCAAGCAGGTGCGGAATGACTGTGAGCTGTCGAAGATACCCGGGTTAGGGCTTCTGAGGTACAGCGGCGAGTATCCATGGCGCGCCGAAAATACCTTATTTTTGTCCACCTTCCCACTCCGCCGCAGGACGATAAATTTCTTCCCACCGGGGCCACATATGACCTTCAAGTTTTCGCGGATACAATATCATTATCCTCTGGTCTTCCCTATCAACTTGGCCCCGTTTGCTTTCAGTTTCGCCCATGCCCTGGCTTATTTCACTCTTTTTCACCTTCATTCTCGTAAGTTATTTCTAGACGGGATCTATTTGCTGGACAATCGTCTGCTTTCATGCTGCTCCCTGCTGGATCCAATAGCCTTGGTTCAACTTGCTTGACGTTCAATTGGTTCTAGATGAATCAATGTAAGCACGCTTGGTTCCTACTGCTCGCAAATCTCGCCAGGATTTTTGGCCCTCGTGATGCCCTACAACTTCATGTTATTTGACTGCGCAGGCGCTCGTCAGTCGTTTGAGTCAGAAAATAGGTTTGCTGTTCACGCTAATCTGTCTCAGAAATTTTTATTTTGCCTTGAATGAGACAACCGCTCGTCAAACTTACTGCGTGGTTAGCAACTAGTGTGGTGCCAAAAACCATTTCTCCGAACCCGGCCTCCCCCATTGCCCAGACCAGAGCAATGACCAGAGTAAATCTCGATGTATTGCACGGACTCCCTCCGTACCGGGCCTTCTTCGTGAGCTTGCTTGCTCCTTCTTGTTTCTCGCGGCCGCAATGTTCAATCATACTAGCCATTCCATTCTGAAGTTGCTAGTGCAATTGCGCAGCTACAAATACGCACCCGTTACGTCCATCTAAATTAGTCTAAATCTTACAGCTATGGCTCCCCGTTCGGCTGCCATATCCACCATCTCGACGCTTGGTTCGCTGGCTGCGACAAACTTGGAACTGAGAAGCCCAACCAGCCGTTGCGGAATACCGACGGCGCCAGGGCCACTTAAGGATCTCTTCGATCGACATGAATTTGAGTATGTGCACCAGGAGGTCTGCAAGACGTCCAAAGACGCCTGGTGCTGGGCGCGCTCCGAAGCTGAAGGTGTAGTCGAATCTGACCTTCCCTTCCCACGCGATCATGAGTTGGGGGCGATCTTCTGGGAGGGTTGGTACTAGCCGGAACGCGCTTTTCACGTCAAAAACCGAAGCCTATAATACTGATATTAGGGGGCCTGCGGTGGCCACAAACCGAGATGGTGGCAGGAAGCAAGTTTCGGCGTTTCCCGTTTGGGAATTTGGCGGTGAATTGAATTTCCTATCCTAGAAAACGAACATGGCCATGTGATTTTTTTCCCCGCGCTCTAGAGCATAAACATTCCGGCATGAGCTCCCCAAGCGAACCGGAATTTGTCGGCTCTTGGAGCAAACCACTGAAGCGGCCCAATCTAAGCCCATGGAACAATCTAGATCAAACGTAATGCAATAGCCGTCGCTTAGTTCCTGCATCTTGTCCTCTACGGTCACCATGTCAGAATATGTCGCGGTCCTGCAGACTCAGAGGTACTTAGTTGACTTGAGTGGTGCTCTATTACCCGTATTAAGATACTTTAAAAAGTGTAGCTAACTTAAATACCTGTTAAATTGAGGAACCGGCGGTGTGATTCTCTTAAAGGATCTTTTATGCCTGCAGACACTGCATTTGGCGGCTTCTGGGCGCACGTGGCTCCAGATATGCCGAGGTCGGTCTAGACGTCTCGGCAGGCTCTGCCCGCCAAGGCTATGCCCAGCTATGCCGAGGTGGCTATGAGGCTGCCTCGGACCAGCTTTTCTGGTACTAATCAGGATACTAGGACCTTCATACTCCATCCTCGGTGTGTTTGCGCCCCACCCTCTTCCATTTGTCTGCTGAATGCTGATATAATTGAAGCGACTTCTGTATCACAGGACATGAAGGTATCTTTCTGACTGCACTCGCAACCAGTCTGTTCCCAGGCACCGATCATGAGGGACAGAAGATCGGCGCTGGGGGAACGACTGGAACATTTGGTCACCAATGAATTTCAGTCTGTTGTATTCCCATAGCCTGAGATAGATCCGCCAATGGCTGCCCCGCCGTTGATTTTAACCCGTTTATTGGTTCAGATCTAGTTTCAGGACAGTGACCAATATAGGACAGGACCATGTCGTTGTCTAACAGTTTCTAAATTGCCCGATAAACCCCCGAAAAATTGAATCTAGTTCTGAACCGATGTAAGCAATGAAACTTCTGTAACGGTTGCACGACAACGAAATTGTTTTGAGTATTCGCTTCGGTTTTCTTGACATTATATGCAGCATATTTCGGGATGCGCCACAACCTGTATCTGGCTTTCGTGGCATATCGCGCCCAGAGCTGCCCTCCCGTTTCCCATGATCCCATGTTGACGGGGAGTCTAGATAGTGGATTTCTGTTGCCGGTAACTCGGACCGCATTTGAGTATAAATTTGGGCGGACGCTGATGTTCTGTTGAAGGATGTATCATGTATGAATATAAACCGTGTGTTTTTCTCCCCTCTGCACACTTTTTTCTCAGTTGTAACCAGTGTTCTCGTCACTGTCGCTTGACCGGGTTATGACGTCCGGTCAGGACAAAGTCAGGTTTTGACTGACTTCCTTGACCCGTCAGATAGGCGGACCGGCAGTCCGAAATGTCTTTCGGGTTGGTTCGGATAAATTTCCGATCGTTCGAAAATCATTCATTTTTTTTCGCGACCCAGTCATGACTACAGCATAACATAATTAGCGCGCTCTGCGGAAGAGTCCACTAACTGCAGTTCATTAAACTTCAAATCTAGCCAGTTGAATCTTCTTGGACACGCTTTGATGCAATCAGTGTTTGAGAGGAGTGATATAGTTTTCCCGTTGATTTTCTGACCGAGAATGCTTGTGATATGAGCTGGTGCCACAAAAAAACATTGAAAACCTACTTGCATAAGTTTCCTCCCCCAAGCTTGTTCTATCGGTGTTTTTTTCTCTGCCAGTTCTGGTTCAGGTGGAGGCAGTCCTGGGTACGTTCAACAGATAAATTTCATAGGGGCCTGGTGTTTGGCTTGTAAAAGTCATTTCCAGTGTTTGGTCTAGTTCAGGTTTTGTCCAGGTTTGTCGGCAGTTCAGAACATGACCACGGGATCATCACTAGACATTGATACTGGGTTTTTTATTCAAATTGACAGTCGCGGGTCACACACCCCTCTGTTGATGTCGAACTTTGGTTGGGGTCACGCATCACGGCGGCCCTTGTCAAACCTGCCGCTGGTCACGACGCAGCCAAATGGCCTGAAAGACGTAAAAAAGCGAAATTCCTGAGGGAAATGTCGAAATTTTGGGGGAGAGGAGAAATATCGGCCAAATCAACCGCTCTCCCGAGGGGAGGAGCGGCCCAGTGTCAATATGCCGTTTCTGGATGGCAGTATGTGCGAAAAACTAGGGATGGCAATACATGCTGCGCGTGTATGTGCTAAACCAATGTGGGCGGGTAACGAGAAAAAATGTGCTACGCGCTGGCAAGACAGTGAGATAAAACCTAGATAATAAAAATAGTGGTGGGCAAAAAGAATGCCCGGGGTGTACTGTGCCAGGGGATACTGTTTTTGGATTTCGTCCATCTTGTTCGGCATGTCGTCCCTGCTGCCAATCCAAAGATATGTGAGGCACGATGCAGCGATGATAGTGTGGGCCATCTCTGCCTCTATACGGAACAGTGATACAGACGGCATAAATTGTATTTGGTCCGAAAAGAAGGACTCCTTGACAGAGAAGTGCGCGAACTGCACGGTTCCGCCGGGCGTGATATGAACAAGACTGAGGCAAAGCCGGGAGATAGCCTCCCTGGGATCTACATAGTTCGATGTAGTCTTCTTCAAAAGTCGCGTGTGCGTCGCCCATGAAATTGATGGCAAGAACTTGGGCGAGCTCCTCAACATGGAGGGGATGAGAATGCGAGCAAGTTGAAGAGACGTGCATGAGGTTTTTTTGTAGCGTGGATCCGGAACAGGATACGGTCGTACGGACCAAATCTGCTTCTTCCTTGTGAACTTTGTCTGCCATTTTAAATTCATAGGCTTCGTGACCCGATTCCGCCTTTGCCGTATGGAAATAACCAAGGAAACATCCCGGGATACCTAGCAACATTATTGCACATAGACTCGGGTACGTCGCTTCTGCCTATACCCACCATATTGCCCTTATTAGTCAGATGCTCAAGCGCAACTGCAGTGATGGTTGACATCGACGTAGTCGAATATTCGGCACCCGTTAACCCGTGACCTGGGAATGTACATTCATCCGTGCTGGTACCTTCGAGCCTAGCCCATCTCGCCTCACTCCTCCAGTCCCTCCTACCTGCAGCTTTTTTTTAAAAACATGTTTTCATTCAAAGCTCACCTTCAAGCAACCATGCTATGAAACTTTTTGACGCCTGGACCACTACCTCGTACAAGCGAAATCGAAAGGTCGCTTTTGTGACTCCGCCATATGGCGGTCCAAATGCACATTTAATAAATCTCTATATACTTTCGAGTTTTTGCATTTTCCTCTACATATATCGTGAAAACAGTGTGTTTCCTCTACTTTCAAAACCCCGAGTCCGACCGAAAGAGAGAGAGGAAACAACAGAAATTTCTTCTCTCTATATTCGCAGGATTGTGACTTCCGCGACTTCATTGACAGGTTTGTGATCTCTACTTACGTATTGATTGATCTCTCCATACAAAACTACTGACATGCTACTTTCTCTCTATTCATAGATTAGATTCGAACACTTTCTCTCTCTACATAAACTTTTTTGACTCGAGGGGAAATGAAGTGTTGCGCTTCTACGTTATTTGGTCAAGTTCAGATAATTTGTTTCGCTCTTCGACTCTCAGTGCCGATTCACAATTCTTTGCAGACTCCGCAATGAATGGCCAATTCAACTGAGCTCAATTCAACCAAGTGCACCATATATTTGAATGGTGTGTTGCTCCTGATCTGCCCTTTGTGACTTTGTTGAACGAATAAATTGCACGAAAGGGGATGGGAGGCCGCGAATGTTCAGTCACTTTTGGTAATTCTGAGTATCTTATGCCAACTTGCAAATTTCGCCCCATTTTCTGCGTTTGGCCTTGCTTTCACATCAACGGTGTGAACACCGGGAGGGTTCCCAGCATAAATTTCAGGCAAATTAACCCCCGCCGCAGCAAGTTTCACAATATTTTCTGTGTTTGGCCCTGTTTGCTCACAAATCTGCATCTTCGAACCACAAGAGTTGAATGGCCACCGATTTTTTTGGCTAAATCGACGGCGTGGATACCGGGATGGGGTCCTGCATAAATTTCAGGCAAATTAACCCCCGCCGAAGCAAGTTTCACAACATTTTCTGTGTTTGGCCCTGTTTGCTCACAATTTTGCATCTTTGAGCCCCAAGAGTTGAATGGCCACTGATTTTTTGGCTGAATCGACGGCGTGAGTACCGGGAGGGTTTCCAACATAAATTTCAGACAAATTAACCCCCGCCGAAGCAAGTTTCACAATATTTTTTGTGTTTGGCCCTGCTTTCTCACAATTTTGCATCTTCGAGCCGTAGGAGTGGAATGCCCAGCAATTTTTTTCCGAATCAACGGCATGAACGCCAGGTGGGTTTCCAGCATAAATCGCAGGCAAATTGACCGCCGTCGAAGCAAGTTGCACAATATTTTCTGTGTTTCGTGCTGCTTTCTCACAATTTTGCAACTTCGAGCCGCAGGAGTGGAATGCTCGTCGATGTTTTGTCCGAATATCCGAGGCACTGCAGTAGCTGAGAACGTTGGTGGCGAGAGGCACGAAACAGGTGCATGGCGGCGCAGATGGAAGTTGAAACTGACATTGAACTTGTGCTGAACTGACGCAGTGCCCCGGCGCAGACCGGCGCAGACTGACGCGCACCTAAGGACTAAGTGACGCTGCAAGGTTTGGAACTGACGCTAACTGACGTTGAATTGACGCTGGAATTTGCCGCAGATCGGCGCTGTGACGTGTGTGAGGCGGTGTGATTGACGTTGCATGGAGTTTTGTCGTCATTTTCAACGCCCTCAGTGCTGACTATCTGTATGTATTCCGGTGGTAAACAATGTATTAGTCACCCCATAACACACCAGCAAAGGATAGGAGGATAAGGGCAGCGGCTAAGGTGAGTTCAACTTCCGACGTTAAATTAAACTGACGCAGACTGAGGTGGAAAAGGCTTCTCCCGTTTGAAAGTCCGCTCCCGGGCCCTCGGACACCCGGATTTGCAATCCAGCATACCGTACGGCGCATCGACAAGTCCACGCGCAAATTTGAGCGGTGGGAGGTGTGTGTAACATTCGCCGTGGATGCAAGTTGTGTCATTTTTTAGGATCAGCACGTGGTGCGTGTGAGCGAAGTAAACACGAACAAGCTGCGTCCAAATCGAACATCGATCAGGATACAAGTTGTGCCAAAATCTAACGTCGGCTTCTGACCTGTGCCGAATTTAAACTGAATTATTGTACACTATATCGCCCACCGTGGGAATGGCCAAATCTTGGCCCTCGGAGAATTTTTTACATAGGCATAAAATGGGTCATGTCCAGAATGAAGATATCCAATTCCGTGCACCGGATGGAAAAGAGATGTTAGTAGTACTATAGCAGGGTAAAGGACGGAAGCAAACCTCCAAAAAGCCCCATCTATTGTACTGTCCTTGCGATAAACATCTGGGTTCAAGTAATTTTTTTTTGACCAAGGGTCTCCCTTATCCCTCCTGCACTCGTTCCGCAAGTACACCGCCGTTCGGTTCAAACATTTCAAAAATGTTCACCACTCAACGTTTTTCAAACAAAAAAGTGTCAATTCCTTGGACAATGTTGAACTAACATTGGTAGGACCTTTTCAGCGAGATATTTTCTGCAAATGTTTGTGAGATGTTGCTGTGACCATTCTCAAATGTTTCTTGACTCTTACAAAAATGTTTTGCACTCAAGGTTTGTGTAACAAATCCTTGAAATGGGGGTGTATATTGCTTGGTGGGCTCGAGCCTTACTTTTTTGTAGCATAGCACGGGCTTTCCACCCATAAAATCCTCATTCACCCGGGTGATTATTCACGAAGACGGCCCACGCCCATATCCCATTTGTCTGCGCCTCTCACTTTCTTTCCTTTTTGTCGGAGAGGTCCCAGTGGGACTCAGTACTCCCCAGCAGTGCGAGTTGCCTCAATAGTGGGACTCACTTAATCCGCTTACGGAGCTGTGACAGACCTGTAAAATGATGCGCAAGGACTGCGGCGCATGGATCAAGGATAGGGTGAGATCACTAATGCTTGTGTTTAACATTTCCGAGATTTAGGTCAATCGGGAACCTTGAACCAGAGTTAACGCTGTCCGATGCAGAAAAGAAATGTCATGAAACTCAAAAGTCTTCTTTCGGATCTCAAGAATAATTGCAGGACACCATCCGCTGCGAATTCGCAGCGCAAATCGAACGCGCTATGTCCCGAGGGAATCCGACGCGAAATGATGGTGATGACTTCCCAGGGACATCCAAAGGTATATATATACCTTTGTACCTCTCCCTTATACCTTTGGAGAGGTATTTTCAGTGGTTTCGCTTACACCGCAAGGCAAACAGGGACAATCCTTGTTTGCCGCGGGTCTGCTGTTCATTTCCCGGTACCGGGACCGCCGATTGATTGCATCTCCGCGCTCCATTGAAGAATGGGGCGCTGTGCCAGTTCGGTCCTCCCCGCCGAATTTAACACCTCAAGAAAATTGTGGAATTTGTGCGGCGGCCGGAATGCTCCGAGCGCTCTTTCCACCGAATTTCCCCGAGGCGACGGATTGGTTGGCCCGGTATACGAGTTCTTCTGGGTAAAATTTTATGCAACTTGGAAAGCCGCTCGGGTGGATCCCCCGCTGAATCCAACACCTCAAAAAAAAAAAAAAAAATAATTGAGTTTGTCCTGTAGACGGCCAGACCCCTATAATATCCTTGCTTAGAAAAGGGGGGGGAAAAAAAAAAAAGGCATACTCTTCAGGGCGAAATTACAAACCAAAAAAAAAAAAAAAACCTTCGATCAGGGTCATAAGGACTATTTTCCAATCTCATACTGCATACATCATTTTTTTGCATCCCAGATGATTCCACAGAATCGATTTTTCAGAAAACAGCCAAATTTTTTATTATGAGAGAAAGAACGAGAGACAGGCACTGAGAAAGTGAAGTTGAATCGAGTGTTTTGAATTTGAAAACGCCTGGGGACGTTCTCCCCGAAATTCAGTGAAATCCTTGCATTCTTTCCTTTTTCTATTTCTTTTTCACGATTTTCCCCTTCAGTACAATGGTAGGAAAACCACGTGAATGAAAGTTCAAACAAAATTCCTGGAGGGGCCAGGTAGAGGCGCGGAGATAGCCGATATCAAATTCCACACGTCTCTCTCGAAAACGTGGGTGTCGCGGAATTCCAAGAGCGCCCATTTATGATTTAATCAGTTCAGTTCAGGCGCCGAACCCCGTGACAAAAACTCTTGACTCGAGTCTATGTTACTCGCATCATATCGAAGCATTTCATCCGATATTATTTGTTTGCATTTGTACTGCTCCTTCCCTCCAAGCATGTCGGCCACAATTATCGTATGCGATCCTGAGCCATTCGCAAGGAGCGGGCTGTGCCAGGTGGCAAATGTGAGTTTACGTCTTCCGTCGTACGCCGAAATCTCTGATGCCATTCGAATAGCCGCCGCAATATACGGGATCTGCGCAGTTAGTTCCCGGTGAATCTGGGAATGTGCGAGTTGAAAAACCCTCCCCATTCCTGGGCTTGCATGGCTGTTTCCACGCCCCGAAGGTTCCCGAAGCAAACCGACCCAAAAACCAGCGCCTGAACTTTCGCCCCGGAGACTGGATGTGAGTCTAGACTGACACTCCCCACCTTTGGTTGACATGAAAGGCTGCATCCATTTCTTTCCATGCAGTCAGATTCACATCTGCCGCTCCTGCATTCATCTCTGTGTAATTTCACATACTGACGAATAGCTGGCGTTCTTTTTTAGATGTTGTTCCCTAACGTGTGCTACCCACAATTTCAGGTGACTCATTTTTCTCCACGGTACTTGGGTTTCCCTCCTCGCTTCCGCATGAGGTCATCCCGTATGCTGACGGATGCTTTCCCGCGACACAGACGCAACAAGACATGCATCGCATGCGGATGTTCTCGTTGTCCCGTCACAGATGACAGTGCCTCCGCCAGTTGCGATGACCAACTTTTAGCCCCAACAGCCAGCATGGGGGTTTCGCCCCATCCGCATCTTACGCCGTCTGGTCGGGCACTTGCCAGGGGCGGAAAGGTGCAAAATGTCTCCAGTGACCCGTTGTCACCGTGCATCATGTACTGGCCCGACAATGAGCCTTTTCCGGAGCAAGGACAGATCAGACCGACGCTTCCATGCGACCTTTCGGTAAGTATTGTCTTTCTTTTATGATTATAAGCGGTTCGCAGCCGGCGAAGCCGGCTGCTCTCCACTTGATTGACGATCATCCGTTTGGGCTCCGCCCTCACCCACGCATTCATTGTTTGGCGTTGTATACACTTTTATAGGCGCGGAAGCTCTTTGTTTCCGTTGCGGGTGGGAGAAAATGCTGCAATCATACGTCACTGTGGCGCCAGGGCAGTGCCTGTCAGATTGCTGTCAGGTGATGACGGCAAGCTGCCGTGAACGGCGCAAAGCGGCATTAGTACGGAATGATTGAAGTGCACACCGTGGGCTGTGTAAATCAAGACCGGCAGCTGAACATCAGAGCGGCACATCAAGACATCAGCGGAGTTTAGAAGCTTCAGACAGACGGACGGACATGCATAATTTTATAAAGAGGGTGAGGTACAGTACATATGCACATCACTCACGCGGCGTAGATTGCTTCTCAGAATCTCCCCATCCGCAACACTGGTAACAGAGGCCCCATACTTCACGTAAGTATGTTCATTCTCCCCTCGTGTATGGACTTGACTTCTTTACAGCAACCGGGTGATTGGATTTGCCTGAAGTGCAATTATTTGAACTGGAGGAGGCGTAAGGTCTGCCAAACTTGTCTTCCTTGTAAGCTGCCTTTGTGTTCCAGTAACAATTCACGTCACCGCTTTCTTATCTCAATTTAGACGCCGAAGGCAATGGTGACCGGGGTTCCCCCACCGTAAAACGGAACGCATCGTGGCTCTCACATCAGCGCTCGGCCAAAGCGGGTTTGGCTCAACTGGGGCCGCGCCTGTCCCACCGCCTCCACATCTGTGTAATTCTGGCGCCAGGTTGAGCTTTGACACCGTGGCACAAGTCAACAGCTCCTTGGTCAAATTTTGCCCTCCTCCTGTCGCTGGGCGAGGTCGGGAGGATTTTCGCACCACGCTCTCCCAGATCCAGCACAGGATTTGCCACGCGCCGTCCGCAGACCATGGTCATGCCGATACGTCTGTCCCCAGCCTGCCGCCGTCGTTCCTGCAGGAAATCACGGAGTCCCAGGCGCTCTTGCCGTCCGCCATCTCTTCTTTTGATCAGCGCAATGGAAGCACCCACGCCCACGACCTTTTATGGCGCTGACTCGGTACCCATTTCGAGTATATGGCGTTTTGACAAGGAGGAAATTAAGTCTTTGTCGGCGATCCCAGGTTCTAGTCGCCCAAGACCTTATGCACAGAGTCACCGGCTGCAATGAAATTTCAGAGCATGCTGTTTTTCGTCCATTCCTTTTTCCTTTGACATGCACAAGGAGGTTCTGCCATTTCAGGCAGCGTTTCGCGCTGCGGTTTGACGCCTGTCTGCGGCGTTGCCGTGCTTTCACGAGCGCGCGCTCGCCCAACTGGCTTCGTGTTCCATATGCCATTTTACGCGCATATATGCACCCCTCACTCGTTCCCGCGTCCGTTTCCGCCGTTTGCGCCATGCGCGTTCCCACTGGATCGTGTGCTGCTACCGCCCCTTGGCTTTCCTTCCCGCCATTCCTTTCCACTACTTTCGCGCCTCGGAGGGGTGAGTCACTGCGACGTACTGCCAGCATATCCACCGTTTCGCCCGTTTGGCCTGCGCCTGACAAGATCTGTAAAGGCATATACCTCAGTCTCCCGCTTTGTGGGATGCCTCGATTCACGATGTTCATGTTTGCGGGGATCCGAATGTTTACGGGGCCGGGAAGATCTCGGTAACGGTATATAAGGCCTGCCATTCACGCAGGATTCCCTATCTCTATTTCTTGGAGCAAAAGCGGGTTCCAAGGGTAAGGAGCTTTTTCAGAGGCCTCTGAGCACGATCCGAATCGGCTCCTTCACCCCTTCATCCTCGGTGTTGCCTAGCCTCTTTCAGAGCTCTACTCATCCAAGACCACTCCAACTATTTGAGCTACGCTCATCTTCGGCGTCCCCGATCCTCTTTCAGAGCTCCACTCATCCACGACCACTCCATCTATTCGAGCTTCGCTCATCGTCGCTATCGAGTAAGCGTAGCTTACTCGCCCTCAGATAGTTCGCACACTGAGCTCCTGATACGGTGCTACGGTTGTAGCGGAGGCTGGAATCGTTCAGATTTGAATGGATCAACGCCCGGAACGAGCATTTCTGTTGCTCCCGGGTCTTCAAAATCGCGGAGAACTGTCTTTGGGGAGACTAATTTCCTTCCAAAGCGAGTACACAGCTGATCTTATAACCCTAGTATTAAATTTTAAAATAACAGTATTTCCCTCTTGGAAACTGTCTTGACAATATTTCCCACGGTCTCAATATATCTCATAAATAACGTTAGATTTGCCGAAATACACAGACGAGATTGTGCGGATCGCAGACCATCCTACAAGCCTACATGAGTAAATTAACGGATGAAACAATCACACCCTGGATCAAACAATCGATTAAACCTGACTTTCTACCGCAAGGAAAGCATAATGGACGGCGTTTTCTGTCAGGTCAGATCAAGAAAGAACCCAGGGGAATTGTGGAGCAAGAATTTGCCCAGAGCCCCCTTATTTCTCAAGCAGTACGCCAATTCCTAAGTTCCGCTTACTTTTGGTGATGACGAGTATGCTATTGTGGAAAATAACTCGTGTTCGTACCACAAAATCCACGTCTGGTTCGCTCTTTTGAAGGAAAATTGTCCGGAAAATTGCGCACTTCGAATATATAAATATACTATTGCATGCTCTTGGGACACATTCCCTGGCGAAGAGACCCTCCTCGCTCACGATGTCGTCCGGTCTGTGTTTTTGAAAGGCGTGGGAACATCAACTCGACCAAAGGTCCCTGAAGTCATGATTCATTGGCAACCTCGGAGAGTATGTTGCGGTCCATGTAGCTACAGCACAAACCCCCCAAGTCCTCGTAATGTCCTCCGCATTATCCACCTCAACCTGACACCCAATATGCTGGGCAATAAACATCAAATTGTTCTAAGACAGCCCTCGTAATATTCCGAGTTATCGTCAATACAATCCGCGACCATTTTGCTGCCATCAGTGCCCCGCGAACTGAGTGGTTTTCGAAGTCCGTGGAGGCAATTTGCGCTCAGATTAAACCTGAATATCATGCGCAGCCTATTTAAATTCGTTTCTGTCGATTCAGAATTTTTGCCACTGGCTCAACACCTTTTCAAACGCGCATTTACATTGTGCCGTCAGATGGTCTGTTAACTTTGTATAAAGAGTGTCATTCCCTAGATATCATGTATATGTATAATATATACGACATTCAAATCGATCTGGGACCTCTAATCAAAGTCACAGCTGTTCTAAGAAGAGATAGCATGAAACTAGGGCCGTCGTGAATCACAAAAGGACAAACCTCCGGCACCGCAGACGCTACGATACTTGTCCATATCCACTGTGAAAAGTGGAGACCGTGAAATTCACCCTACGGCATGGTGAAATTCACTTTTCACACCGAAACCTTGTGAAAAAGATTTTCATCCTATACAGTGAGAACATAGTGAAACCACCTCCCGGGGAGGACAACTACATGAAAATCAGTTTCTCGAGTTTAGAACTTGTTTTATAGTAGTCTAATATCGCATGGTAAGGAATGAGCAGGCACTCTCTCACTGTGGTGCGCCTTATTCCTTCGCATCATCCTGACGTCGCGACACCGGGTTTCCTTCGCAAAACACGGGATGACTCATGAGCATGCATTCTCTCACCATGGTGTGCCTTATTTCTTCGCATCATCGTGACGTCGCGGCACCAGATGTCCTTCGAAAAACACGGGATGATCCGCCGCAATCTGCTGCTTCCCAGCACAGCCGACTCTGGCTTCCCGGTCAAAGCAAGACATCCCTAGCCGCCGTCGACAGTGGTTGATATATTCTTTTATGCGTGAGAAAGCGTCTCACTATTGTCCAGAATTGATTTACGTTAAAACTGCTTGTGCTGAAATGTCCTCCACACGATTGTTTCGAGCCAGTCAGAGCGAGAAATCCCTGGCCGCCGTCAACAGTGTTGATATATTTATTCTCTTATGAGGAAGAACACACATCCCATGATGGACCAGAATCTATTTACGTCGGGATTGCTCATTGTATACTGGCTGCCTGCAGGAGATGATTGGGATGTTCCCGATTTTTGTCTCCTTCCATGGCTGCTACAGTCGTGGACAAACAAACTCCGCCAATTATTTTTATTTTTATTTTTTAGCCGAGATGAGTACGCCAATCGCAGGATTCATCGACCTAAAAATTAAGTGATTCTGTCGAGCGGTTGTGTCGCAAAACATCATTTAATGTGCTAAAATTTTGGCGCCCGCCTAATAAGCATCAGAAAAATCACCCTCTTTATAAAATTATGTTTCTCTGTCTGTCCGCCATTTTGAACTCCGCTGATATATTACACGTCGGCAGGTGATTCCCGAGCGCCATCTTCCCACCGGCTCACAGGCAATCAGCATCCGGCACGCGGCAACACGTCACCTTGAAGTGGATTCGTCCGTGGAAGCCTGGAGAACCCGGTTTTCTCGAAGAGTGAGCTCGATGTCGATGAGGAATACGAGATTTATTGCAAGAAGAATCAACAGGCCGATGATGACGGGAAAGATGCTGGGAGACTTAGAAAGACGGGTGTACCATGCTCGCAGTGCCAGGATAAACCGACGCAATGCGCCGACCACATGTGATTGGGATCGGGATTCGGAAAGGAAAGTGCGGGTAGCCGGGGTGGAAGCCGGAGAATTTTGAGAGCCCTGACGTCGCCATGCTTGGGAGGCCAAGAAAATCCCGAGGAAAAGGGCCATTTGAAGAATTAAATTCATGAAGAGCAAGTGAAGTTTTCTTTGTTTTTTTTTCGGCCTTGGCCAAGTTTGGCAGGCTTTGGCGATGCGGACGCGATCATGTGACATGGTCAGTGCGGACTCTACTTCCGGAAGTTAAAAATTATAATGCCTTGGTTGGCCAGTTTCATGGCGGGAGGCTGATGGGATCCCGATATCAGAACATGGTTTCTTTTTCTTTTTCTTTTCCCCAAAGAAATTACAGACGCGTTTATCTATGTACAGAATTATATGTACTGCCTCCCAAGCACTTCAGTGCTGTGCTCCTATTATCAGAGTTACGATAACGTATACATTCGCCGTCAACGTTACCAACCAAATTGCACACCCCAGGATCATGGCGGCCATCCCGCTGCTGTAATCGATCGTTTCATCCCCTGAATTCTCTGTCGGAACAAGTGCATCCGGTTTCCACACCCGCATGATAGTTTTCGACGAGGTCAGGTAAATCAAGGGGAGCGTAATAAATGGGAGAACAACGGCCAAAATCACTTGTGATGCAACGAGGAGAGCATCGATGCCAGAACGGCCGACTGCGACTGCAACGGCTCTGCGCTCCACACCCGTCAAGATGTTTGAGATTCTCATCGCGGGCTCGGTAAGTTCATCTCACCAACGTCGCCCCACCATCGTTGAATTATTTGAACAGGTACTGGCCGTTTTAATATGTATGCTAATGATTATATCCAAAGTGGACGTAGATTGGCCAAAAACTTTCGAGGGCTTCCTTCCTTCGAAGTATATTTTCGGTCACGGTGGCCTTTATATTTGTAAGTTTTCGTCGTTCCTTTGTTGATTTAGGTCTCACTCGTTCTCGAAAGCTGTAGGAATTCTGGGGGCCACAGTAATGCCACATAGCCTATTTCTTGGATCCGCCCTCGCAACACAGGAAGAACTCATCTAGTTCCCGCACGGATCAACTACACAGCCCGACAAATGGCCGAGCTCGTATTTGAGCACGTCTATAAGTTACATGGACTGCCCAAGTCGATCGTGAGTGACCGGGATTCTCTGTTTACGAGTATCTTCTGGAAGAGACTGCACGAACTCATCGGAGTTAAGCTCCATATGTCCAGCGCGTATCATCCGGAGTCGGACGGTGGAACCGAACGTGCAAATCGCACGGTGACGCAGATGCTTCGGCAGTGCATACATCCAAAGCAGAAAGATTGGGTGCAGAAACTGCCTGCCATCGAATTCGCTTTGAATTCCGCACGATCCGAGTCCACGGGTTATGCTCCATTCTTCTTAGACATGGGGTGTATGCCTAGATCTTTGCTGTGGGATTCTGACCGTACTCGTGAATATCCAGGAGTCGCTAATTTCGCTCTTCAGCGTCGGTTAGCAATTATGGCTGCACACGACAGCGTCATTGCTGCACGAGTCAAACAGACTCGATCCGCAAACCGCAAGCGGCAAGCTGCGCCGTTTGAGAATGGAGATCTGGTCTACCTCTCCTCGAAGAACATCACCTTCGAGAAGGGGTTGGCTCGGAAGCTGATCCCGAAATTTATCGGTCCGTATTCCATTACCCGTGACTTCGGGAACGGGTCGTTTCAGCTGGACTTACCCGTGGTCATGAAACAACGAGGAGTTCACGATGTTTTCCACTCGTCTCTCCTGCGTGTACACGTCCCTAACGATGATCGTAGGTTTCCTGGCCGCCTTGAGTGTCAACTTGGAGTATCTTTGGATGATAAAACCAACGATTGGGCGGTTGACAAAATTGTCAGCCACCACGCACAGCGATCAAAGGCGCTGTTCGAGATCCAATGGAAATCTGGTGATTGTAGTTGGATGCCTTATTCTCAGGCTAAAAGTTTACAGGCGATGAACGAATACCTGGAAGCCATAGGAGTGGCGGATGTCAAGGAACTGCCTCAGGGAGCTGGGTCGCCCCCTATCGAAGAGGAGTTCCGGGTAAACTCCATTATGTCTCACTTTTGGGCATATAAGGCGGGTGAGCGAATTGATGAATTATCACCACCCCTTGATTCACCCACTATCATGTCCACTCCCGTTGCTGATATCTTCGCGCCTGCATTCACTGATCTCACGGGTCTCTCGCTTAACATGATCGACTACAACAATCGCCACCCCGTTCTCAAGCGCGTCAACAAGCACTACTTCCGTATCACTCGTGCGGACGGCTCCGCCCCTATCATCTTCGATGCCCGCACGATTCGCCTCTACGCCGACTACTGCGTCGCACTTGCCACGAATGGCATCACTCCCGTCGCCGTTCCGGCGTTCTACGAGGACTTTGCGAGGCAGATGAACCAGTACGACACCTGCGGGTTCTCCTGGGTTTACCTCGAGGACGGCGTATTCGTTTTCGACGAAAGTTGCAACGTCGCGAATCCCGAGGAGTACTGCGTGGGGGACTCGGAGACCACGGAAGGGGTCTTGATGCCGGGGGAAATCACGGTATCTCTCCAGTTCAAACGTAACGCTGATCGCTTGAAGGACCAGGAAGACATGCAGAACATGTCCTGGTACGAGAAGCGCAAGAATGGAAACAAGGGCAAGGGCCAGCCTGGGGACCAGCCACCCCCCTAAAAAAATATTCACTCTCCATCATTTGTTTGGGCTGTGCCCTCACCCACACATTCTATACGATGTGAACTACAGATCCAAGTCCAAAAACCCATGAAGAGTCCCCCCTCCACCATGGGCGCACACTGGGAGCTCTCGGGCGCTAAAATGGGAGGTCGCATTGTTTGGCATTGTGTACACTTTTATAGGCATTTTGAAAAGCATGACCTGGTGCAATAAAGGTGTGTTCAAATGGCTGGCATTTTGAAAAGCGCAACCGGGCGCAATAGAGGTGCATCCAAATGGTGGGCATTTTGAAAAGCATGACCTGACACAATAGGGCTGCATTTAAATGGCGGGCATTTTGAAAAGCGTGACCTGACGCAATAGAGGTGTGTTCAAATGGCTCGCATGTTGAAAAGCGTGACCTGGTGCAAGAGAGGTGCATTCAAAGGGCGGGGACTGTAGCAAATAGATCCAAATGAATTGGGCAACAAATCTTAAGAGAACGAATAATATCACGGAAAATATGTCCAACACCGTCAATATACAACCAGTTGCTAAAGAAACTCAGAGAGAGGTAGGTTCGGAACAAGCCCGCGAAGTTCCGGCCCGGCGCGCCGGGGGACCTTCTTGAAGGGGCTTGCTTCAAAGTCCGCCAAACAAACGGGTTGTAAACCACTTTCGTGCTACTTCAATCTCCACTCAATTTCTTCAGTGTAAGCTGCTAACATTAGAACATATGTTAGGGTATCTGGTGCAGATTTTTACTGTGTGCTAGAGTTGAAGAGCAGTAGTCGGCACACACATTGATCTCAATTTTGTGAAATGTTGAAGATTGCTTCCTGCAGGTCCAGGATTATATTGGATAGATAAGGTACCAGTGGTGGAGTTGTTTAATGGAATACTATGAGTGCTCCCAAATTTATTGGGACTTTCTGATGCCCATGGTGAAGAGATGTGGGTCCTGTGAATACGCCAATAGGGATTGTCACACCCAGTCACACTGTGCATCACAAAGTCAGCGCGTCATGAATCCATTGAAAAGACCGTTTCGGTATGGCTAAAATTTATTTCTGACTTCAAGAAGATAAAAGACACGTCCTGGGACGTGATAACTGGTGCCCAGGCATATTTGGCGGACCAGAATTTTGCATGTGGTGCCTGCACATATCAAATGCTCTGATTAGGGAGCAGCAGATGCACAGCTCCTCAAAGTTCTCCCTGAATTCAATGAAGGACATACTAGGAGCAATTTCGTGACTCCCCAGGAACTTTTACTGCCTCAGACAATCCGGAAAATTGGGATTATATAGCAGCAGTGATCCAGTTCAGCCATGTAGTCCTCATGGTGCAGACAGAGCCTAAAAACTGATTACAAATGATTATGTTGTAAGAATAAGTAGTTTGGCCATTCACTGGATTTTAACATGCTGAATATGGCCTTGAGTGAATATTTTCGAGTGAGTTGTGGCCCGTGGGAACGGTGATCAGTACAATGATTTCCCATCATTTCAGCCATTTCGCACAATGAGCCTTGAATAACTCGATGGAAAAGGCATATATCACGCTGGGGCGCAATATAACCAAAGATATAGCACAGAAATAGCTTCAATCTGAATATCTCAGAAGTTGCATACAAACTAAATATTTTTGAGGGCTCTCAAAAAACGCGTGTTTTCGCCACTTTTGAAACCCTCAGAGCTCGACCATTTATACATGTATTCCTATGCTTCATAGGGCAAAGTTGTAGCCATATTGACAAAGTAAAAGTTTTACCAGTTGACCTTAGCGCTCCGAGCCCGCGTTGTGGCGGTAGAGCGCGATTGTCAACCCCCCGGATTTCCGGACTTTGAAGCAAGCCCCTTCTGACGAAGGCCCGCGTGGCTTGTTTGTTTTTGATGGTTGATCGCGGCATCACACGGCTCTTCGGCAGAATGGCGGCTTGTACCGAACCTAAGAGAGAGGTTTGAACCATGTTTGTTTCGTACCACAATAAACAGTTCAACCGTGTAGAATGACCAATCGGGCTGCTGATCAAACCTACAGCGGCGAGGATGATAGTTGACTAGTTGACGATGTAATTACATAGCAAGAAGATAAGGTGTCGAGAATGAGACTGTCGTCTAGAATATTCACGGCGTGGCATTGAGAATGTAAACCTGTGGGTTGAAGCTTCCAGCTCTTACAAAAATCATGATAAACTGCTGATTTACATTTACTCCGCCCGAAATACATGCAGGAGTAATTTTTTGGAGGAATTGTGCTTGCGTGCTTGAAAGATGTCCTCTGTGTACTGAACATAAAAATTAACCACAGCCGAACTGAGTTATGCAATATTTCCAGATTTGGGAATATTTTGCTTCCTGTTCATTCAGAAGTGGAATGAGTGCAGATTTTTTGGGAGCATTGGGTTTGTGTGCCTGAAAGCTGTCCTCTGTGTGCTGAACACAAAAATCAATCATGGACCAACTGAGTTGTGCAATATTTCCATATTTGGAAGTATTTTGCTTCCTGTTCATTCAGAAGTGGAATGAGTGCAGGTTTTTTGGGGTAATTAGGTTTATGTGTTTGAAAGGTGCCCTCGGAACAGAAATTAATCTTGGGCGAACTGAGTTGTGCAATAGTTCCATATCTGGAAGTATTCTGCTTCTTGTTCATTCAGAAGTGGAATGAGTGCAGATTCTTTGGAGGAATTGGGTTCGTGTCCTCGAAAGGTGTCCTCTGTGTGCTTAACACAGAAATTAACCACAGGCGAACTGAGTTGTGCAATATTTCCATATTTGGAAGTAGTTTGCTTCTTGTTCATTCAGAAGTGGAATGAGTACAGATTTTGTTGAGCAATTGGGTTCATGTGCTTGAAAGGTGTCTGCTGTGCTGAGAACACAAAAGTTAACCACGGGCGAACTGAGTTATGCAATATTTCAAGATTTGGGAATATTCTGCTTCCTGTTCATTCAGAAGTGGAATGAGTGCAGATTTTTTTTGGAGAATTGTGTTTGTGAGGTTGAAAGGTGTCCTGTGTGTGCGGAACACAAAAATTAACCATGGGCAAACTGTCTCTTGGCCTCGGCTGCATATTCGGGATCACGCATCAGATATATATTTGGGGGTCCCCATCCGGGTTCGAATAACACAATAATGACTTAAATACAAGGCCATTGAAGCACGTGTTTCATAATGAATGGAAAACACAATGATAGCGTGAATACAAGGCCATTGAAGCACGTGTTTCAAAATGAATAGAAAACACAATAATGACTTAGATACAAGGCCCTTGGGATTAAATAATGAATGCCTTGGACTTCTCCTTGTGTGGCCGAGTCTGCTATCGTTGAATCGACCCCCACTTTAGGCTAGCCTCTGGCCATGTTGCATTCGCTATGCCATGGGTGATTGATGGCAGTGGTGATTTGGCTTCATGGTGTCGCTGCCATAAAACTGTTGACATGTTAACAATCAGTTTTACATGCAACAATGCGGCTTGCAACGGCAAAATTGAGCAGGAGGTCGCGGAGGCAGAGAACCACTGCATTTTGATGGCTCCTCGACCCAAGCCTGCGCCGAGGTTGCTCGGCACACCTGGACACACTTGGACCTTGGCAGACCCTGCCGAGGTTTGCTCAAGGTATGCAGAGGATCACTTGGGCTCTTGGACTCAACCATGCTAAGTACGCAACTTGTAAGTAATCACAACACATCTCAAGTTGATGTGGGAAGGACATGACCGTGACATCACGGTGACAAAATGGTGTTGGGACTTCAAATCTTTCAGTGAGCCGATGCTCCTGTCAAATACCTCTCATCTTTAGGTAAAGCGGATACATCCCCAAGTATTAGGTCCCATATCTCCCGTGTAATTCCCTCTGACAGAAATTACGAGGACACTGGATCATGTCCGGATCCGTGGGAAACCCGCGGGTCGCGGGTTTCCGGGGCCGTTTCCCACCAGCCTTTTGATCTGATTGATGCGACAAAATGGGCAACGGGGGCTTGTATTGGAGTCAAGTACTGAGGAAGGTGGCTACAGAAGGACACAGTCCGCTGAGGGACTCGGCGCACCTTGAGAGAGGTTGTGCTAGGTGGTTCGAGGCTGCCTCGCACGCACCTCGTCATCGCTGGGCACAGCCTTGCCGGGCAGACCACGGGCAGACCCTGCCGAGGCGTCTCGACCGATCTCGGCTAAGGCTCGCCAAAGCTGGACTCACGTGGCTCCAGGAGCCGTCAAAATGCAGTGAACACCTCAGAGACGCTGCGGTGCACAGGGGAAGCGCGAGGTCGAAGGCACATAGGCTGCCAGCCCGCGCGACACACCGCGGTCATAATGTCTCGCGTGTGTTGTCTTACCGGTTGTGAGGAGCGAGTAGAACCCACAGCCGCTATGTGAGCTCGTTCGCTCCCCGCAGCGGCCGCGACGAAGTGGTCACATGGGCAGCGCGCGCAGGTCAAAGCGCCATAGAGACGTTGAGGGGCGAGTGGAGATGGAACAATCGAGATTCAGAGAACCGTACGTGCAGCACGTTAGCATTATTGTCTCGCATACCAGTCGCTATGCCACTCAAAATGCACATTCAACCTGAGGCTTTCTAATGCCCCCGGATGTGAAATAACCTGCACCAACATCGACAAGTCCATCATGACTACGGAGCCGAGATTCATCTGGTATATGGTCGTCTTTCCTAGGGTCATATCGGGGGGCCAGTGTATTGGCCCCAAGCACAGCGAGGTGAATTGGGGGATGGCGGTGAGAATTTCTCCCACAGTATTTGCATACTGCAAGTCCTCGCCGGTTGGGGGATAAATGTGAAGCAGGCGAGGAAGTCCTGGGAAGTTGACTGTCCGGATATAAGCAAATGTCGCTACCCTTGCCTCGGGCGATCGCGCGGCCGAGGCCAATAGTTTGGAAAATAAGAGGGTTTTGTTTCGTGAAACAACGACGTCTTTGAAGAGGTGAGGTCGCGCAATTGAGAACCACGGGTGGTCAAACCAGAGAGCAGACCATGAGAGTCCTATGGTCTCGGTCTTCCACCAGCCAGTCCAATACGCAAATCGAGATCTCCAAAGGCAAATGGGTTTGCCCAGAGCTGATCGACATGGCAGAGCGAAGTCAACTACTTCACGCGGTGGTTGCAAACAAGTTGATCCACGTGGTCCTGAACGAGAGGAAGAGGACTTACCTTTGCCGCGAGCCATAGTCGACCGTGAAATTTGCGAAAAGTGGTGTAAGTGAAAACAAAAGCAAAGAAATGATGACATCAAACTCGGCTATCTGAGGTAACTTCCCGAATCGGGATAAGCGCCTCGAAACTCCCAAATTCATTGTCAAGTCGACTCTCAAGCGCTCATCTGCTCGTCAAATGCGTAAAAAAAATCTGATTGTTACAGACACACAAAATCATAATTCGAGATATAGCTATGCTTTCAACTTTTCGAGAAGAGAGGGGACGGGAGGACGAACGAGGAGAGTGATAAAAGTGATTCGACGGATCATGGATGGATTTTCGAGAAGGAGAGAAGAAAGGGCAGTCCGAGTCCGGTAGTAGTGGTAGTAATACAGTAGCTAGCTGTGCGCGAAAAAAAGGAAAGGAAACGTGGAAGTAAAAGTAAGAAAGGGAGAGGATAGTAGTTTGGTTGGTAGAGAGCTGGCAAATGGCTATGGGAAAACAGGACGGATAGAAAGATAGACTGTGTGGTAGACTGTGAGGAGCAACGAGCATAGATATCAGACAAAAGAAGAAAAAGAAAAAGAATAGAGGCGAAAAGTGGTAAAGGGAATCGGAACGTAAGAGTGGATTTGATTCTTTGGTTTTGGATTGGATTGGGTTTCGAGACGAGTAGCCGATAGCGATACGAGAGTGAAAGTGGAAAGAAGAGTGGTGGTGGGGCCGAAGACGAGGTCGAGTCGAGAAATAATATGGAGGGTTCAGTTGTTCGTTCGTTCATCGTTTGTTTGATAGGCTCGTCATGCGAGCGGTCGAGGTCTTGCAAGCGTCGGAGTAAGAGGAGGAAGGTGTCGCGCGCCGGGTGGAGGAGGGGGAGGGGTTCACTGGCATCGAGGTGATGACAAGGAGACGGAGCGACGAGACAATAAGACCAGAGCCATCCATCCACCCTCTATGCATGTACGAAGCAAAACCCAAGGGCAAAAGCAGGCGAGCTCGCTTCACGGCGACATCCGAAACTGCATGCCCCCCCCGCTACTCGTGCTCTCCACGCTCGCTGTGCTCTCCGTCACAGTCGGGCTCTTCAAGCTCCACGCCCGCTCCCCAATCGTAAACTCGCGCTCCCGCTCGCGGTCCGGATCCCGCTTGCAGTCCAGATCCAAACTCCCCAACGTCCCGTTCAGATCATGCATCACGTCAAACTCCGACACGACCCCGCCCCCGCCCCCAATACTGCGCGCCGACCCAGAGTTTGGGCGCAAAATCGGCTGCGTCTGCGCATGGCTCGTATAGCGGTCCATGTACAGCCCGCCGATCGGCCCTTGCCCCTGGTGCTGGCTCTGCTGGTGCTGGTGGCCGTGCCCATGCCCATATAGCTGATGCTGAGTCGGATCGGGCGAAAACGGCGAGAACGAGCTCGTCGTCGCGCTATGGCTGCTGCTCCCCGACGCCGACGCCGGCACCTTGCACGCCCCGCGCTGCGGATACCCAAACGGCTCCACCTCCTCTCCCCGGCGTACCTTCAGGCTCTCGTTCGTGAAGCACGCCTTGCCCTCGCCCCCGTCGTACGCCTCGCTGACGCTGACGTTGCCGTTGCTCGGCGACGACGTGTGGAAGCCGTTGCGGTACGCCTCCGCGCCAATCGTGTTGCCACCACTCCCGTTCGGCGCACCGACGCTGTAGCTCCCGCTGGCGTTGGCGTTACCGCCGCCGCCGCCGTTGACGCCGCCGCTATACCCATAGACAGCGTTGCTCGCGGGGGCAGGCGGGGCGTACGCAAGCGCGGAGGAGAACACCGCATAGTCCTGCATCTGGAACTTCTGCAGCAGCATCACCGCCTGCTCGTGCGTCATGCCCTCCAGCATCGCCGGCGTGATCGCATTCCCGCCGCGGCTGTGGTCGTTGCCGTTGCCGCTCGACGCCCCGGCCTGCTGACTCAGGACGACGACGGGCGCTTGCACCACGGCGGGCGGCTGAGCCTGCGCCATTGCAGCGGCCTGCGCAGCCTGAGCAGCAGCCTGCGCCGCTTTATCTATCAAACACACTCGTCAGCGCCCATACTTCACACTCTCATACCAGCCGTCGCGTCGCACTCACACTGACTCCGCCCCCAACTCAGCCGAATTTGACTCCCCCCCACGGGAAACCCCTGCATCTTCTCAATCGCCCGCTCCGCATCTGCTTTCCGCACAAACTGCACAAACCCACAACGCTTCCCCACCGGCACCTTCACGTAGTGGAGCTCCCCAAACGGCACGAAAAACGTCCGCAGCGTCTCCTCCCCAACCAGCAGCGACAGCCCGCCGACGAAGACGGTCGTGTTGTACGGGTCCGTGCTGGTGAGCTGCTCCCCGTTCGGCCCGATGAGGTTCCCCAGGCTCACGCGCGCCTGCGAGGCGTGACGCCATTCGTCGTTGCCCTGCTGTGGGGGGTGCACCGGCTGCTGTTGCTGCACACGGGCCTGCGCCTGCTGCTGTGGGACGCCGACGCCGTACTGCTGTGCAAAGTACTCCGCGCCCGTGCCGCCCCCAGTTGCGCTCGTCACACCTCCACCAGGGTACGCCACCGCGTCGCCGCCGCCGGGGGGTAGTAGCTCGCCGCAATCGGGGCGGACACGCTCGTGGGCATGGCGGGCGCGGACGCAGAGGTGGAGAGGGTGGCGGGGGGAGACGCCGTCAGCCTGTGGGGGTTTGAACTTGGCGGTGGCAGGGGGAGATGCGCACTGAGGGCGTCGTCAGCATCGCGGTGAGTATTGCGATAATAAATGAAGAGACGCACTTGGCCGGGAAAGACAATACAAGCCGTGCATCTCGATCAGCGCGCGCTGCTGGTCTGCTTCGTTGAATCTGCACGAGAAAAACACGTTAGCATCGTGCGCGAAAGAAGCGTGGGCGAGAACTTCACATCCAGACGCACCTAACGAACCCATACCCGCGGCTGACCCCCGTCACCGGGTCCAGCATTATTTTTGCGCTCTTGCAGCTCGCAAACGGCCGGATGAACTTGGGCGCGCGGTCGTTGCGCAGCCCGAGGACGGGGTTGCGGAAGACCTGGGGGAGGGGTTAGCGAGCGGTTCGGAGGGAGAGGGAGGAAAGAGGAAAGGGGGAAAGGGCAAGAGGGGGAAAAGGGAAGAGAAAGGGGATCAATTAGGAGGTAAGTGGGGGTAGGGAGAACGAGATTGGGTCGGTGGGGAGGACCATGGATGAACGAGTGACGGTAAGCGAGTCAGGGGAGGAGGTGGAGGAAGGGAGTAGGAGGTGGAGGGGAGTAGAAGCGCAGGGGAGAGGGTAAGGGGGGAAGAGATTGGAGGTGTGAGGGAGGGTGATGGCCAATGCACGAAGCGTCGGGGAGAAGGAAGGAGGGATGGAGGAAGCAAGGCGAGGGAGAAAGGAGCAAGGTGGAAGGGGAGGACACCGTAGAAGGGAAGAAGAAGGCGGAGGAGGCGGATGACAACAACGGGAAGAGGGGAGAGAAGGAATTAGAAAGAGGGAGGTGCGGGTGCAAGAGCGAGAGCAGGAGGGCGGGGCAGGGAGCAGCAGCGAAGGGGGGAGGAGGGAGTGTGGAAGGGGAAGGAGGAGGAGGAGGAAGAAGAGGAGGGGAGAAAAGGAATGAGAAAGAGGGTGAAGCGAGAGAGGGAGGTGCGGGAGCGAGAGCGAGAGCGGGAGGACGGGGCAGCGGAGGAGGGAGGGAGGAAGGGGTGGGGGTAGGGAGAGAGGGGAGAGGAGGGGATGAGGATGAGAGGTGCATGGAAGATCGAGGGAGGAGCGAGAAAGTAGCGCAAGTGCAAGGGGATCCGGGACGAAGGGGAGGCAGGCGAGCAAGCGAGACGAAGGAAAGTAGGAAGGCATCAAAAGGGTGCAAAACTGCAAAGCAAAACCACCCACAGTAACCAAATCGCTATTTGACGTCTCCGGCGCCAAGTCCCCCACGAAAATGCTGTACTCCTTCAGGTACGCCGCTTCCGCCGCCGTCCCCATTCCTCCCACTCCCCCCATTGCTCCCATTGCTCCCCCTGCCCCAACTCCCATTCCCCCTCCTCCAACTCCTTGGTACCCAATCCCCATCCCCAGCTCCACCCCACTCTGCCCCCTGCCCCTGCCCCTGAAGCTGCTGCTGGCCGAACCCAGCCCCACCCATCCCGCCCGCGTGCGTAGCGCCGACGGTACCGGCGACGGGGAACAAAGGCGACGTGGGCGACACCACCTCACGTTTGCGTTTGCCGACGACTGCGAGCCGGACGAAGTGGCGCCCCCCACCCCCGGTGGCGCCCAATTGAGCACAAACGGCCGCGCCGAGTTGGGCATCGTCCTCTGTGCGCTAACCTGCGACGGGTGAGATGTGTCAGTTACAGGTGCGCGTTGTGTGAGGAAAGTGAGACGAAGGAGGGAGAGGAGTGGATGGGCGCCCCGAGACGACCCAGAAAAAAAGGTAGGCTATATGTGCTCGCAAAAGGTGGATACAATATATGCGCGAAAAAGGGACGACGCCTCCAGGAAGACCCAAAAGGACGGTATGTGCGCGAAAAAAAAAAAAAATGAGGCCGAGAAAGAAGGATATATGCGCGCCGAAAAATCACGCAGAGAATATCTTGCACGGTCCTGTCCATACCGTCGGCTCGAGGCGCCAAAACACACGATATATGCGCCCTGCGCTCCCATGGGCTTGGCAACCGTCCTCGCCTAGCCTACTTATATGCGCGCCAAACGAGAGGAAAGAATAGAAAAGACGATAAACACCGACCTGCGCCAACGCTGCCGCCGCGGCCCCGGTGCACGCGAAGCTCAGAACCGCGTAGCCCGCGTTGTTGGGGTGCGTCGCGTTCGGACCATTCGCCGCGTTTGAGGAGAAGCCGTGCGAGGGAGTGGAGGGAGGAGGGATGAGCACGCCGGCGTCCCAGCGCATGAGCGCGCACACCTGGCGCGCGTACTCTGCATCCATCCACGGCTCGAGACCGGTCCAGAGAAGGGCGGTGGGCGGGGCGATTGGGTTGTTGGTACTGGTGCCGCCATTGATGGAGGAGGACGAAGAAGAAGTGGGCGAGATGTAGGCCTGGCTGTGGTGCTGGGGCGGAGCCTTGAATGTGTATGCGTAGCCCGCGATCGCCGTCGTCATCGAAGGAAACAGAAGGAGAGAGTAAAGGCGAAAGGCGAATCTATCAGGTATTACGGAGATGGGTGGAGTGTTTGCCCGCGACGGAGAGGAGCTACAGAGAGTGACGGGAGAACAATGGCGCCTAAACCTATTTCATCGCGTGAGTCAGATTTCATTTTGGGGTGGGTCCTTTCAATTCCTTTCTCTGTCAGCCCATCCGCTGATCCCCTTCCGGTTCTGGTTAGCTGATATATTTATTTTCCTTTTGCAGCAATTAGAGCTGTACATAGCCGTCGATCCGACATACAAGCTTAGCCTTTTTGCGTTCCATTCTGATCGGAAGATTCGATCGAATTCTCCACAGCTTTATTGGCTGTCTGTAGCTTGGAGAGCTGTATAGTCGTCCGGATATCGAAGCGAAGCGTACACTGCCCGTTCCGTAGGACTGGGCTGTGTGCAATGGTTGTGCTCCCGAACTTTGTTGCGAGTGGATTTAAAGATCGGGAGGGGTGGAGTACCGGAACCCGTCTGCGACGAGGCCACTTCGGCGAAAGATCGGAATCTAAGTTGGCTCCAACGACTCTTAAATGTGTCGGTGCTGCATCTCATTTGCTACGCCCCAATGGATACTCTCGCCCACTAGCATACGGAATGCACCGCCGCATCTTCATTGAGGTCCATAGATACGGATCCCGTTCGACTCGGGGGCATGCTGTTAACGACCTTGATTTCTGATTTTTGTTTCCGCTCCAGTCCCGCAACGACGCACAATTACTGCTAAGTTCCACTCTCTCTGTAGCTGCAGATGCGCTCGCAGCCCGGATGCCTCATACACGAGACGGAGTGTCCCGTACGGGGCGCACAAATTTTCGATGATGATTTGATTACCCGGTGCCTGGAACAAGGTACATAACTCTGGTCATCAGGACCAGATATTTACACAGGAAAGTGTGTGTTCTAGAATTCAAAAATACTGATGGATAGTAAGATCAGTTGTAGCTGGTTACTCACATGAGTCTTCAGGAACCGTAATTTTCTGTTCAGGCAAGGGCAAGTTGTGCATTTAAAAAGTACAATTTTGCATTCATTTAAATGGTCCCATCTCACACTGTTTACCTGATCGCTTGGCAACGGTTACACCAATTGCCATGATCCTATAGGCATTTCGACTCAGAATTGCTGTGGCTATCCAATGCACCAGGAACCGTAATTTTCTGTTCAGGCACGGGCAAGCTATGCATTTAAAAAGTTCAATTTTGCGTTGAAATAGCTCTATATCTGGGTTTGATCCGACCCAAGCCATCAAACTTTGCATTCAATTGATGGCACAATCCCAATTTAAACATTTTGTTCATTTGAATGGTCCTGTCTCACACTGTTTGCCCAATAGCTTGGCAACGGCTGCACTAATTGCCATGATCCTATAGGCATTTCGACTCAGAATTGCTGTGGCTATCCAATGCACCAGGAACCATAATTTTCTGCCTTAATTTAAATTTTAAAAAGAGGGTGAGGTGATTGCCATCAAGTTCTGAAAAGAGTCCGTCCATTATTCATATGTAGTGAGTACAGATCTCCATCCATACACACTTTCCCTGAATGTTGAATGCCTGCTCCCAATGTGTCTGTCCAGAAGGCTCAGCAAAATGAAAACCCGGGTGTTGTGGCAGGATGCAGTGCCCCGACTCCAGGATCTTGGGACGCGGCAGAATGGCGGATGCATCACCCCAGTAGCCTGGTGCACAATCCACATGGAGGGGTGCGAAGCTGTGTTTCTGCCGTGATTTTCCATCAGGCCCCTAGACCTCTTCATACAATATGTCATCTCCGTGTATGCAGGAAAGATCCAACTGGTGGGAGCCAAGCATGGTATACAAGCCACTGTCGCAGATTGTGTCTTAAAACTTGTATTTCTCTGTCAGTTGCACTGGCTTGGCACATAGAAAGGATTGGCAGGTGATGGCATCAAGTTTACCAGGCCAACCAATTACATACCCTAGCTGACACATCACCACGTCAACTCATACTTTTCTAAGTTCTCTCTGTCAATGCTCTATTGCCTATAGTATATCCTTCTCTCTGGTGGAGGTGTTGTTAGTGGCAGCCAAACCATTCTCACCAGATCTCATCACCTGCAGAGGATATTACATATCTCCTGGTTATATCATCTTCTAGACTGGGCCGCAAGGGCTTATATTTAATATGCTATGTGAATGCCACTGCTTCCATCAGGCTTGAGGTTAATGAGGAAAATGTGCAGTGCAGGTTCCTGGGTCTTCCATTGGGTTCCATGAACATGGGTGGGTTCAGCTCCTAGCGCCATTCGGGGTTCCATAGTGGAAGATCCATAGAATGCACCAATGTTGATCGAACCATAGTGGAGTTAAAGTTCCACTATGGAACCCACGGTGGAGTTAGTGGAGTTTCCACTGTGGGTTCCATGGTGAAACATTAACAGAACCCACCCACGTTCATGGAACCCATCATGGAAGACCCAGGAGCCTGTACTACATGTTTTCCTAACCTTGAGCCTGACAGAAGCAGTGCCATTCATATGGGAGATTAATCTGATGTGGGCAGATGACCTTCTGATGTTCCCATGTTCGGCACCAGTGGAAGCAGAAAGTGATCGGGCCAATCACTGGGGCCTCAGTGAATATTGAGATCTTGAAAACTTTAAATGTTGAGAAATGTAAACATACAGTGGGCAGTCTTCCAGAAGCAAATGTTTTGACACATGCCGCAATGGGCGGTGGGTCTTCGCTGTGGCCCTGATGGTGGGAGGCAGAGAAAGGGTGATACTGTAAATTCAAAACATCGAATCCTGCAGAGCGCATGGTGCCATATTGGTGTACCGGCTATTGGCCCCCTTTAATCCTGTGGTGCGCTATATATGCTTCTTTTCCCAATGACCTTGTTCTCTTGTGTGAAAAATCTCTGTTAATGAAGCTGGCGCTGACCCGATGCTCAGGAATTTGGGATGATGGGAATTAACATGTACTGTGGCAATTTATGAGCTGGGCTCCGGGCTTCGAATGGCGCTGGCCCCGATGCTCAGGAATTTGGCAGTGTAGACGCCCGCAAATTCATATAGACGCGCTGAGGCGCCAGCACTCCCTTGGGTTAGATCTGAGGATCAACAAAATTACTTGAATGTTTCCAGGTGGCAGGAACATCTGTGGGAAAGTCCCAGGTTTCCCAGCGCTTGAATCGTATCGGGCGAACTCCGCGTATCTATGCACCTGGATAAGGATTTGGACACCGGCGCATGGAAATATTGATTTGAGGGGATGCGTGGGTATTTTCCTCGAGTGTGTCGAGCGTGAGCTCTTCACAGCTGGAGGGGTGTGTTGGAGTTAGGAAAGCTGTACAAGCTTTTGCGAGCTCGCAGCTAACCTACCGTCAGAGTTACTGGTTCAGAGTAACTGTTCAGATGGACAGTGAAAATTATTTTCACCCTAAAACATAGTGAAATGAGATTTTCACTCTATACCATGAAATTTTTGTTTCACCCCAAATCCTGATGAAACGTGACTTTCACCCTGTTGTATCGTGAAACTCACCCTTTCGGTTTTTCACAGTGCTTTCCGACTCTAACAAAAGAGTCCTTGTGTAGTGCGCTCAATATACCTCCGTTCTGGTTACCTCGAAGCCAAAGCCGCGTTCTTGCACAAAAATCCACCCGTCTAGACAGGTCAGAATCCTCATCAACCCCTGTCCACCTATACTCTATTCATTGTCACTGATGAAAGGAATGTGTCTGATCTCCCCGAATATTCTTCCACAATTGCGGCGAATGATCAGCCCGGAAGCAAAGAAGAAAATAACCCTCATGCACTAGTGTAAGACAACATTGTGAAAGGAGAATCGACAAGAGCTCCGTCTTTGCCAAACTGAATTCACATGAATAAGGTTCAACGACCCACAAGAGACCAAAACACCGAACACAAAGGAATATGATCCAACGAAAACCGAAAATCTGGGTTCAATTTTCAGCGACTCACGAGCACCAAGAATCAGGCTCGCCCCTCCAGCTCCTCCAGCCCTACAACCTGCCTGTTGCACGAATGAGATCAGCGTAATGTCACTGTGGCCTGGGGGGAAAGCCACCTATCACGGGTCGCCTCTTGCCACCGCTGCAACTTGGCCGTCTCATTCAGCTGAAAGCCGTAGATGCGCGGGCGGTATCGCTCTACTCCGAGCGCCACGCACGTTGTGCTGCCCTCCGCGGCAGCCGGCGGATTTTCATGGTCCCAGTCCCGGTCGGATAACACCACCCTCCCAGGCCTATGTGCTGGTGGGCCCGTCTTCGGTGGAATGAGGGTGGGGTACATGAGGTACAAAAGATGCGGGAACGTCGTGCCAAAGTACGCGCCGTCGATGGAGCCATGACGGGATGACTTTGGGGAGTAGAGGTCCTCGCACCGGCCGCAGTAGAGCTTGACCGTCTTTTCGAACGGTAGATCGACGAGACCAACGGGGAGGAGGGACTGTGCCTGGCACAGGACTCGAGGGCAGCGGCCGAAGTCGCCGCGCTTGTATTTCTCGATCTAAAGGGAGGTGATTGGTTGTGAGAGCTGATGAACGGGTCCCAGGGCGCACCATTTGGTCAGACCACCAGGGGTTACAATCCACCTGGCGTGTATGAGGCCGTACAGAACCCGTGCCTGGATATTCACGAATTCTTGTGACGCATCGTCGTCTGTGCGGACGCTATTCAGACAGGGGTTCCGCATCATAATTATCAAGAAGACGCACCAAGCTGGTCCATTATGAGATCCAGCGCTTGGCCATAGTTCGCTACCTCGGTGTTTAGGCCCGTAAGATTAAATCGGTCCAGGATGAAGTCTTCGTCGACCTCGCAGAAGTACTCGTTGCCCTTCGTTGAGAGGAACCACGACACCCACTGAATATCTGATCAGAGACATCTCAGTCGAGATAACGCGTGTACCGTGCTGCAGGAGGTATGTAGGTGAGCGCAGGATGATCGACCAGCTAGAGCCGAATGGCGAGCGGATTAAACTGACGTTAGGTGGTCTGAATCTGAGCCCATGGAAAGCATCGATACGTCTTCCACTGTGGCGGTCCCTCAGTCAGGGGTCACTGTGCAGATAGAAAACGGTACGCACTTGCTTCAACACTTGATCGTAGTAAGTAGGTTGGATCTGAGGCTCTTGGTTGTAGGCAAGCTGTACGCAAGTGACTCAAGAAGAAGAGAGTGTGACCTTGGCTGTGACGACCGAAAGAGCACTCAGCACAGCCTTTTTAATAAGGGCACGTGGAAGGTCACATGGTTTGGTCCGACGGTCCGCCGGTCCAACTCGGCTGGCTTGGCTCGGCTTATCCGTCCGAGCCGTTGGGGAACGGGGGACATCGGTGTAAAAGTGAGTCTCCTCAAACCCAGATGAAGTCGCAACTCTTTCGGGTGCGTTGCCCAAAAATTTTCCCATAAATTGAACGGCTCCGAAACGGCTAGCCGACGGAAGCCCAGCCGTGGCAACACTACTTATATCCGCCTGTGCAGGCGAGCCCCCTGTACTCTCAGAGTCTGTGTCCACTGAATGGGTATTGGGGATGAGGGTGCGGATCAAATTTATCTTTTTGGTCGTTGCGACCTCAATATCAATTCTCAATGTTTCTCAGCCGATTTCCATAGATTTTGGATATGGTGGACTTCTATGAGTGCTCGACTCAGTCACCAACACCTGGTATGTAATATTCAATTTATGGTCGGACTCAAAAAGACCAAGGCAAAATCTGGAGAAGTATCATCTTCTGCACGCGCACTTGCCATCGAAGACATTCACAGACGTCATGATTATGTGGTATGAGGCTCATTCTTTCAGAATAATTCAGATGCAATTAGTGATAGAGTCAGATTCTCGAAATACCCTTTTTTTCTGTCAGTTGACATGGGGTCCTGGTTTGAGCTCAACACATTCTAGCACAAAGAGTTCTTATCCAATCTGGCTCGAATTTTGGGAGGGAGAACTATAGTACATTCCTAAGGGGGTGATAGAGTCAGATTTTCGAAATACTATTTTTTCTCTCAGTTGACAGGGGGGTCCTGGTTTGAGCTCAACACATTCTAGCACAACAAGTTCTTATCCAATCCGGCTCAAATTTTGGGAGGGAGAACTATAGTACATTTCGAAGGGGGTGATACAGTCAGAATTGTAAAATTCATCTACAGAAACTTGCTGTGGCATTGGGAGTGATCTGCAGTCAAAATTGTTCAAACCTATATATCTCAGTCATAAGAAAACCATATGGGTGGATTACTTGGTCTGAGACGTCACTATAACTGATTTTGGTGATCCATTTGGTTCAGAAATGGCTGAGATATATAGGTTTGAACAATTTTGACTGCAGATCACTCCCAATGCCACAGGCCAACACACCCGGGTCTTATACTCGGATCAAAATACCGTGATCCGCTATCAGGAGCACATTAAATTTAGCTGTTGAAATGGCACACATTTCTTCATTGCCAGAGTGACCTGGTCTAGAATGAGAGGGAGTTTGGGAACCAATTGCATTGGGGTCCGGAAGTTCTCGAGTCGGCCCGGGGAAGGGTCAGACTCAAGCCAATGTCGGAAAAATCCGAACAGCCTTATAAGGCAGCCGCCTGATAAGATCCTTATCAGCGCCTTGTAAGATAAACACAAGCAAATCCCCGTCTTGTCAGTCCCGCCGCCTCCTTACAATCCCATCGGCGGATTATAATGGTCTTGTAAGCTCAAATACAAACCCCATTTTCTGAGCAGTCAGAGGTATTGTGATGCATTTCCAAATCCAAGAAGCAGCAAATCAGAATTTTAACGGTCTTTGTGGGGCAGTGAGCCACATTCATATCCAAGTCCGCCTCTTCGGGCGTATCCGAGCCTTTCTTCACAAGACTATGCCCCTCCTCAACTCGCACGTCGTCGAATACACCTTCGGGCCGCGGCGACGACAATCGCATCCACGGCACTGTAGCAGCGACAGAGGACAAACCGCAGGCGAAGCGCTCGCTTTAGCAGCACGAGCCGCAGCGAGCACGCGGACAACACCCAGTGCGCCCTAGGTGACGGATGACGAGCGCAGGCGATGACCCCGACACCGAGCCGGAGGCGAGCGTGCGTACGTGGACTACCATCCCGAACCAGGCCGTGCGCACAAGGTGCCAGAAACGCATACTCAGGTGCGCGATGTCACTGGAGGCTGGAAAATTCACCGCGTCGCGTCTCTATTGGTGTCAATTTTTGGGACTCGTTGCGTTCATTAGTTTTTCTTCATCCTCGGATTCTGATACTGTAGTATTACGTTCAATTTGTAAGGCCATTTTTGGCTCTTTCGGTGTGACGACCGGAACCTTTCGTAACCGAGCCCGTTTAGGCAATTTGATCCGCCGGCTACGCTCGGCTAACTGTTTAGAGTCTTCAATACATCACCCATGACCCTTTGACATTATACATTGCAAGTCTATCAACTTAGCCGGCAACACTGGATTTGCGCGGGTGGCCAGGTTCTGTCAATTGCCTTTTTGGGACCTCCGACGGAAAAGAAATTGCCATGTAAGGTAGACGCCACCAATTTTTCGATAAGCATTTTTCGATCGGGTCGTGTCCCAGCCTGCGAGAACGTCGAAATCTAGTGCGTTTTGCGCTCTCTGAGCAAAATGGGGTCCCGCATTTTGAAAAACATGACCCGGACACTAGGCCGCATTTTTCGGTCGGTTTTGGTCCCAGTGATAGCCCGGGCAATTCTAAACAGTTTAGCCTATGAGAACGTAGAAATTTGGTTTGTTTTGGGCTCCCTGTGAGCAAAATAAGGTCCGGCATTTTGAAAAGCGTGACCCAGACACCAAATCACATTTTTCGATCGATTCTTGTCCCAGTGTTGATTATGAGTAGCCTCCCAATTGGGGAACGGGGTATTAAAGGACAAAGACGAGGTGGCACAAGCGATGTAAAGGTTAGACCCGTAACGGACGTGCCGTTCTTTCTCACGCTCCCAATTGGGAAAGCGGTGTTTGAGCTGGAATCAAATGGGTTTGCTCCAGAAAAGGTCCTGGGTAGAGTTTAGATGAAGCCGTAGGACCTTAGATTAATCATTTGCCGTTGAGACAGGAATCTGGGATTAAACATCGGATTACTTAATCTGTGGCTATATTTGACCCCCGGCGAAGTGAGGAGTTTTAATATTTTGGTGTTTAAAACGCGTCCAGCAGCCTAGTACTCAGTCTTGGGAGTGGACTAGTACTCTTATATAGCCCTGTTCATTCAGAAGTGGAATGAGTGCAATTTTTTTTGAGGATTTGTGTTTGTGTGCTTGAAAGGTCCTCTATGTGCTGAACACAAAAATTAGGGCGAACAGAGTTGTGCAATATTTCCAAAAGAGTTCTCTGGTTGGTCGGCTGTGAGGATTTTTTCTCTCTTGTCCTCTCGTATGATATCCATCAGTAACACAGCAAGTTCGTCTTTGGCATCTTGGGTGTCTTGATCAAGACGCCCAAGATGCCCAAGATGGATTTTGCCCAAACATGATCCATCTTAGCTAAGCAAGCTCATTAAGCGTTCTTTAACAATTACCTCGGCGTGTCATTGTACATGTTTGCACACATCCCCATTTGACATAACCCCTTTGTTCCATCTTACTCCTCCCTTATCCCTGGGAAATTTGGAATTCAGCAGTGTCCACACTTGGCGTGGTCTACCGGGAAATTTATTGGGTGCAAAATGGTGTAGTAGAACAAAGTTTCCCAAGTTCCGAGTGTGTTTAAACAGATTTTCCACTGCAAAAATTTTGAACGACGGCTACTTAACATGGGACTCGGCATCATTGATGGATCTTCGGCATGTTTGATAGGTGGCTGTCCACCTCATGTATAGATATGTGTGCCGTTGTGCGGGAAGCAAACGAACCCACTGATGAGGATGGTCAATGAAATAGATGAAGGAAACAAAGGAGGCGCTTTGCGCGCGAAGGAAATGGGAAGGGGCGCTCCATGAACAAGAAGGGAAAGTGCCTTGCGCACAAAGAAGATGGCACCTCGCGCGTGTAAATGTGTCGAGTGCGGAAGGTAATGACGGTCAAACGAGGCCGCAGAAAAGAGAGGAAGTGCTATTGCACGTGAAGGAGGGAAGGTGAAGGTGCTGATTGTGAGCCCCGTACGTGTAGTAGGAACGGGATAAGTGTAGTCATGCGTAAAGGGAGGGAGCACTAGAGTGGGTGTTGGAAAGAATGGAAGGTGCTAGTGCACCGAGTAGCAAGCACACGAGAACACTGTGACCCAGGATGAAAGCACCCTGCATGTGGAATGAATGTGTCTTGAATGCGAGATGAGAGCGCTATGGCGCGGCGACAGGAGGAGGCGCAGCCGTGCATGCGGTGGGGTAGGTGCCAACAACAAGAGCGGCCTCGAGAATCGGAGATATGGGGTACGAGCGTCGAGCATGCCCAGAGGCAGGAAACGGTGAGGTGTCAGAAGCCATGCATCGCGCGATATGAAGTGTAGAAGTCACAAAAATGGACCAAAGTGAATGCAAGAACAAGAAAGGAATGAATGAAGAGAGTCAGACGGGCACGTTCGATGAGGACGGTGACGTCGCGCTTCAAGAGAGATTGAGCGCGCCTTCGCACCTGGAGAAAGTGGAAGGCACTTCAAATGCGAGGAGGAGGCGGAAGATGCCTCACGCACATGAATGAAGAGAATACTCGGACGCGAGGAAAGATGGCATCTCGGGAACAAGAGGGAGGGTGACGCATTACGCGCAAAATGTAGACGTAGATGCAGCCGAGCATAGACAGCAACGCGCCCAAGAATACGCCAGAGCGCCTCGCGTGTAAGGAAGGAGAAGGATGGCGTCACCCATGAAAAAGATCACCGTGAAAGATAGGGAAGGTGAACGAGACATAGTTGCCAATACATTCTCATTTTACACAGAAACAATGGTAGTCGTGACCCATTCATTGCAGAGGGGATCGAGTCAGCCGGTGCTGCCGCTGCACACGATGACAGCACTGCCGCTGGTCGTCGTGCCCGCCTCGCTGCTGGTAAACGAAAGCGAAAGGAATGAAATACTATCTACTTTCTGCACTACATGCTCGTAGAAGTAGGCTTGGATATGAATAAAATGAATGTAATTTTTATACAGTATTTGAAAGTGGCTTTAAGAATTTTACCGTGCGGTCACCACTGGGACTGGGGAGAACCAACGCCGTCGTATCCGCCGCCGGCAGAGAAGCCGTCACTGGCCAGGGAAAGATGAGGATGAGATGGGCCCGGCGAACTGTGCTGCGATGGGCCCAGAGAGGTAAAAGTTTTGCTACCGATAGACGGCGCGCTAAACTCGTCCGGGAACATGGCGCGAACTGCCTCGATTCCAAACTCCTGCTGCGCCTTGAGGATCTGCATCTTGCGCTGGAACACGGCCTCATCCGACTTGCGTTTCTCCTTGAGCACGTTTGCCTCAGCGCGGCGGGCGTTAACCTCTTTGGTGTGGATGCGGTGGGCCTTCACGCGCTCGAGCTCGGTGTTCGCCTCGATTGCTGCAAGGTCGAGCTGACGGCACTGCGTCTCCTGCTCTTGCTTCACGACCGAGTCGATGTCCACCTTGCCCTTCTTGTATGTGGGCCCGGGTGCCGTGGTGCTGTTAGCCCGAGTATACTGTAGCATTTAATTCAATTCGTACCCACCTGTGACCTGTGACCGCGACGTACGAAATCCAGATTTCGTATTTGGGCCGGGTCGGGTGTGACACCCATTTTTTTTTCGTAAATCGGCCGAAAGTTCGCAGGCCTCAGATATGCATATCTGCCTCCCCAGGTCGTTGTAGAATGGTTCAAAGTACTCATATTTCATTTGGGATTTAAAATAGGAGATTTACTCACATAATCATCGGAATTTCACGACATCTTTGCTGCAGACTGGTCTTCCTGACACGTTGAGGATAATTTATCCTGCGTGGAAACGCTGCGGCGCCGCTTGATGACAAGCAGGCGGCGCGGAGGCGGAAATTCGATTTTTTGGGCCATTTTCTGGCGATTTTGTGACTTGTTTGAAGTATTCGTATATGGCTCCGGTGACCTGTGACCGGTACGAAAAAATTCGTAAAATTTTAGGCCTGTGACCTGTGACATACGAATTGAATTAAATGCTACAGTACGACGACTGCTGCGCAGCAGTCTTCTTGCGCTTCGAGCCGGTGGCAGCTACGGCAGTGATGCTGTCTGCGTCGGAGTCGCCAGCGTCGCCCTCGGCCTGGATGGGATCCTCCGCGTCGTTGTCGTTGTCGACATCAATGGCGGGACCATCAGAGGAGTCGGCAATGGAATTGTTAGCGTGGGAAACCATCGGGACTTCGACTGATCATGCCCCCGGCGAGCGGCAAGAATTCTCTCTTCCTGTCTTTTACGAGAAACTAGCAAAATGGATAGCTGTCGACGATCAGGTAAGTGTCTTTGTACATATTTTTTTAGTCAAGACTTATGGATATTTTCAGTCTCTTGACGTTATAGATTGTCCTGAGCTTCGTGACCTCCTCCTCTTCATCGGCACCGAGCTGGAGGACAAGGACATCCCGCATCGCACCAAACTGTCGGAAATAATCACCACTCAGTTCAAGGCTGAATACGCGAAAATGGTACTCGAGATTCCGGTTTGTTATCTCGCTTTCGATTCTCTTGGTGTTCATACTCTGATATTCTACAGAACGCGCTTAGCCGTGTTTCCTTTACCGACGATATCTGGACGCGACAAAACCTCGATGCTCATCTCGCGATTACGGCACACTACATTGTCAAGGACGCAAACGGTCATCTGGTGCTCAAAACACGGCTGGTGGCCTTTCGTCGCTTGGACGGGAGCCATACAGGTCAAAATATCTATCATTGGGCCGGAGATACCGAGTTTTGCCAGTTTGACCGAAAGAGTTGACCTGTCGGTCCCCGGAAACGCGTTCTTTAGGTCCAGATATGCGACATAAAGTGGTCTGTTCAATGCCTGGGCCTTCTCAATGAGGCAGAGCAGCACAAATGCGTTGTCATTAGGACGCAAATGTGCTTGGAATCCATTTTGGGATTAATTATCAAAGTGAGCATCTTCAGCATGCAACACTCCAGAGTTATCAGATGATAGCCTTTTGGGTCCGTCGCGCCCTTATATTTCTTGAGAATTCCGATCAAGAGAGAAGTTAACCAGTACTGCGGCATCTTGCAGTTCTTGACGCAATATAGGAAGAAATTCAGCGAGAAATTATCCACGCCGACCGCGGTATCAAGCCCATGCTCCTTAATGTGCCGTTTCATCCATTCAATGTCCTCAAGGGTGATATCGCGTGTATAAGATTGGCGTGGAGACGTATCGATCGGTTCTGTGGCAAGCTCCCGAGCCATCCGGGCGTGGGATAGTTCAAGCGATCTTTGAAGTCGCTCGCAAGGTCATTGAGGGAAACCTTGGCCTTTTTCGGGCGCAGATCGGTACGCTTCTCCACAAAATCCCGGAAATCTTTGATATCTTTGCATGCCAGGAGCTCCGCGCGAAGTCCAGATTGTAGCTCGTGCACCTTTTCTCGGCCTCGCAACATTCACCTCAAGAACCCAATTTGTGCGTTATCGAGATATGGGTATCTGGGCACAATGTCACGCTGGGCCGCATCATGTGCACCACCATTCTGCGCTTCAATATGAGCATCTGAATGAACATCTACGGGCTCAGCAAGTGGCGTTATTCCATTGTGCAGCTTAGAAATACAAAACGACAAGAAGATGAGCCTACAGTATTAAATTCGCATTTCCGAAGAATCCGGGACAGCACCGCAGAGAGGCGCCTAGGGCCCCCAGTCACTCTTACAAATATGCTAGCAGAACATTGCGAGGCTGTTTTGAATCCTCACACAGAGAATTCGCTGGAGGGAGCCCTGTAAAGTTCGAAACAAAAAATCCGAGTTGTTCTGAAAATGTTGAGTTTGGATTTCGATCCATGCTGCGTCGAATTCCGCTTGGCTTGTCATGCGGATCCACTTCTTAAGGAGCTCCCAGAGAGCAGGATGCGTGGAGATATGGCGGTGATAAGTTTCTTTCCGCTGTCATGCTTCTTTTGTGGCTCTCTGCTGGAGAAATCCGAGAAAGAACTTCCTTCCATCAGCCACGCGCATTCTCACCGAGTCACTGTGCGACTTGCATCTCACCCCCCCACCGTGCACCCCAAGCTACGCCGTCGGTTGAGTTTCAAAGTTATAAGTTATGCAGATCTTACGTCTATCCCAAAGCGATCCTTGTTTACATACGGTTTGATCAAAAAGAGGGCGACATATATCCAAGCATCTTTGTTTGTCCTGACGTGTGGCAATGTAGCATAATTGCCAGATGATCGAAATGGTCATTCCGGCTGCACGGACTATTTCTTGATAGGTATACCAAACCATCGTGCAGGAGAGGTTGTTTTCCGTCTTCGAGTGGGCTGACAAATTCATCATTCAGATTCTGTCGACATCCGAGGACGGGACATGCCTTCAATCGCGCACATATCCGCCTTTGATTTCCCCGAAAAGAGAGAAGAGACGCAGAGTGAACATACTGAGCGCAGTAGAGCTGCAGACGTACATTCAAATGAAAAGGAAAATGTAAGTAGTTGCGATCCATGGTGTTGCTTCACTAACCTTTCCCAATCTATGCCAGCAACCAAAACGAGAAAGGCTATCCTTGCCACCACCGCATAAGTGAGTGCCACACCGTCGAATTGACCGCGGAGTAAACCAATCTCCAGCCGCAATACATCAGGACTTCATCTATACAGTTTCCGAGATAAAGTGTAGAACTCACTATTGCAAGGATGCGGTTAAGAAGGTGCCACATAATCACAGGGGCCACTCGATGGAACATGATTTCCAGGCGCGTTGAAAATGTAAGTCTTGCTCTTCGGTTTCGTTCTCATCTAACAATTTTGAAGTACGGCAAACTCTTGCGTGAATCGCGGCGCCGCAACAGCGGGAAGCACGTGCAGAAGTACCTCCGTATGTACACTGGCCGCGTCTCCGCTCGCATCCCCCGCTAACTTACGCGCCGTACAACTCCACGATTGACCAGGCATGGTTGGATGAGAAGAAGAAGAACCCGGAAAACGCTACACTGCTCGCAGACTGGAACTCGTACCGAAGCCAGAACCCACTAGATGCTTGTTCTCCATAATGCTCGCGGATGATGGACACCGCATCCCCACTGGGTATCCAGGCGGAAAAAGATTACAGTCCTGCATCAGCAGAAGCTGGGCATGCAGGACCCAAAATATCATGGCCTATCATCAATTCTTGGATTAGCCAAACCTAGGCATGCAGGTTGCAAAATATTATGGGCTCACCTCGGCCGAACCCAGGTATGCAGCGTGCAAAATATTATGGTGTCTCGAATACATGAGCCGAACCCAACAGTAGGTAAATATGAATGGATAGATATATTAAGGAACGCACCATTGTCTATCATAGTTCCGGCGTGGAAGACTTGAAGTCTGAAGGCGCCGAGGCGATATCTGAGTATTTCGAGTCAGTATGGCAAAAAAGCCAGTAAGGTAGTCGAAACAAACCTTTTGCGGGCCAACTCAAGCTGAGAAGATGTAGATCTAATACAAGTGAGTTGATGCTCATTCCAGCCGAGAAACCGAACGTGTAGTTCGAGGGCCGTAGCTCTGAAAGCTTGGATGTGAAGAAGGAAAGATGGAATGGAAAGGACGAAAGTACCTGCAAGAATGTTCCTCCAAGTTTCACTCTGCCGTCGAGCGAGGCGGAAATGGATCCACCTTCGAAAGAACGCCCCAAATTGTTCCCAAGATCGATAACGACTTGTTTGGTCCCGTAGTCGGGTAAATGAAATGGATCAGACCCGCTCGCCTGGTGGAGGTCGCTTCAAGTTTACGTTGTTGGTGAAGGTTGAGGTGAAATAACCGAGTTGAGCAGCTTGAAGAGGCGATTGTTTGTCGGCAAGAATTACTCGCCGCGTAAAAACACTGATCATCCGTTCCTGCTGCACGAAAAGCTGCACGGGCACCGATCCCGACCCGACAAGAAGCAAAGCTGCAGTTCGTCAAAGGGAACAATGGAAATATCCCGTAGCCTCCGTTAGTGTTTCCGCCACGTCGCCGGTGGTCAAACTTCCTGTGGATGCCAACTGATGGCAAAAGTTACTTTTGCCGATGAATTCGATTTATCATCTAACGTTGGCGGGCCACGCTAACAGACGTTCGGCTGTTCTTCTGCCGATCCTCCCATTACAACGCCATTGGATGTACTCTTTTTTTCTAGTATTCTACAATTTCCAGCCCATCGAGGGCGCCGGTAGTCTTGCGGACTGGTCGGTGGGGGGGGTGGAGTCAACGTCGGGAAGAGGCCACAGAGTGCGGGCAAGACGGCGTGGGACAGGGAGGCCAAAAAAATGATATTCTAGAGGTGCGCATCGCGCATCCAGCGCGATGCGGGCCAGCGTTACGCTGCCGTGACTCGTAAATTTCAATCGCGCCATCCCCACGTTCCTCCGCGAGTAAGGATATTTCGTTTTGATTCATGAAATGTCTAGAGAGATGGTACGGTGGGTCAAGAAGCGATCGACGATTGTCTCCTGTAGTGAATGCAAGTGTTTCAACAATGTTTTTACAACATTGGCTCCCACAAATGTATTTTTTACCTAAAACATGTGATTCGGCAACCTCGTGATGCAGAGGATGACCTTGTATCGGTCAATTAATCCGAGCACGGACTTGGCGATGATTCGCCAGCGCCTGTTCCACGTCTGCTGGTGTGACATTTGATCTGTCGATCCATTCCGATTTTTCGGGCACCGCCATCCAGAGAGCACTATACAGTGCCCAAAAGAGATGAAGATATTTGGGATCTGCAGTCCAGAGACCTTCTTCTCCGAGGGTATCTTGGAATATATCCGGAAGGATCTGTGGCTTTGAAAAAAAGCCACGCTTTACGAATCCCAGCTCGGCGAGGGGGCACCCGGCCGGGCGGTTCGCCCACCGCAACACATCCGGGGGCCATGTCCTGCTCTTCGCGGGCACCAACTGAGGAAAGGGAATGTCGGAAAGGAGCGTGGGGTGGCTCCAGAAAAATAACGCCATAACAAATAATAGGCTGTGTAGCTGGCGGTGAGGTCAGCTATATTTGCGGAAGAGTCGAAGCGAACAACTCACGTCATAGGCGACTAAATGAGACCCGCCATCCACGGGAAGTCCTATGGCCATAAACGGAGGTGTTCCCTGTTGCGAACGATTTCCTTTTTTTGCTTTTCATTACCGTACTGGGTTCAATCCTCTTGCTATGTAATTTTTATTTTACTTTATTTTATTTTGTCTTCCGCGGCGCCTGCGTCCTGAGGATTCACGTTGATCAATACGGACGCAGTAACTTTCTGTACCCTAAGATCGTCCTCGGGCTCAAAACTGGTGGCAACCGTGACTCGGCAGTTGCATCCGGTTTCCTATAACAACAGATAATCCAGCAAGTCTGTTGATTCAGATTTATTTTCCGTGCCTCCCTCATTAAGCGGAAGGGCTCCCAAGGAATTCATTCTTAAAGAAATAGTTGCAATTGCGTTGGCCCGGGCTTCAACACGGCCCCGACCCATGGCTCCGATCACGTCTACTCAAAATACCACGCAATTTTGCGTCCTGAGCTCATTTGACGCCGGTTCTCGAAACTGAATTGCTGGGGGATAGCCAGCGGAATTTCCAGGAAGTCTGTTGATTCATATTTCTTTTCCGTGCCTCCCTTATTAAGTGTGATGTCTCCCAAGGGATCCATTCTTAACTAACCAGTTGCATTCGCTTGGCCCAGCCCCGGGGTTTATCACGTCTGTATTCAATGCCTCGCTCGCGGGGAGTGCATAGCAATAATTTACATGATCGGCGCCTATACAATGAGGTTTGTTCAATGCCTCGCTCGTGAGGAGTACATAGGACTAATTCGGCCGGGCGCCTAAAACCGGTAAGTGCTTCCCTTTCCCCGCCAAACCTCACCCCCACTGCTTAATAATCGACCCCGGGCTACACAGTGTACATGCCTGAAACCCACAACGGTCCCAATCACATTGAACACGTCTGGAGCTGATCCGTCGGTATACCAATAAAGTCCACCCGCTGGTCCCGCTCAGAGTACAAAAAAAGTATGCCGAGTGACTCTGGCTATCTAATATATACTATAGCTCTATTTGGATAAAGGTTACTGAAGATCGGCAGCCCGGGTTGTGGCATGTGGATTGGGACCCACAGGGACCCACTTAACCAAAGATTTGCCTGTTTACGTTTCTTTCTTGTCTTTGGGGTGAAGAAATGAATCCCTTCTTACAGGGCTGGTCATATCTCAACGGGGCCCCGTCCGTTTACGGGGCCCTTCCGTACCCCACACCGATCCCGAGCCATTTCACCTTCGGCGCCGCGTGGCCCACGCACCAGTCACGCTCGCAGGACATCCGCCAGTCGCCGCGCTTCCCGTCAGACGGCAACTTCGGTAACCAGTTGCTGTCGCCTGCTGGGGCCCAATGCCACAGCCACTCCTCCGGCTCTGTGCTCAGCGAGATCGTCGGCGGGTCGCGGTGGATCAATGCCTCGCCACCCCGGCCGACTGCGTATCCGAGCCATAACGTCTCCATTGGGTACGAGGACCTGCCGGAGACCGGGGCCGGAGGCGGGGTCGTGGTGAGGCAGAAGGTGACGACGGAACGGACGAGCAAGGCGTCGCACAACCGGCGGAAGCAGAAGGCGACCTTCATCTGCCCCGTGCCCGGGTGCGGGAGCATGTTTACGCGGAACTTCAGCCTCAAGGGGCACATCCGTTCGCACAACCAGGAGAAGCCGTTCATCTGCAAGTGGCCCCGGTGCGGCAAAGCATTTGCGCGGTTGCAGGACTGCAAGCGGCACCACCAGCTGCACACGAACTACCGTCCGTTTACCTGTGGCAGTTGCAACAAGCAGTTCGCACGCAGGGACGAGCTTAACCGTCATCGTGCGTCGCTCTCCGTCGTTTCATCATCAAGTGCTTTTACTGACTGATCTTTCTTTGATAGTGCGTCCGGAAGTGGAGTGCCGGCAGACAGTCAGCGGATCCTAATGGTCGGCCAGAATCCTGAAGATTGGTGCTGCGGTGATTCCAGACCGTATGGTGCAAGGACACTCCGGATGCAAGGGATATGTATTTATCTTTCAGATAAATATCTGTTTTACGTGCATACCGTCGGGGGATTGAACGCCAGTCCCTGGCCGAGTTCTTGAATCTGGCAGTGCACCTGGACCACTTTGTGGTACGCGACAACGCCCCTATGTTCCGCCTCCGTTTCTGTGATATTCTCGGAGTTAATCAAATTTTCTTGTTATCTTTGCTTGTCCACGAGAAGTTTTAACCGGTACCACTCGGCTCCATTATTATTGTAGACAACTTTGACGCCTCGACATGCATCCGTACGAGCGCCGGGTGTTTCTGGATGTCAATGGGTGTCCACAAATGGTTCAGAATCGTGCTGGCTACAGTATAGTACCGAATATCTCTTGACAGCTGCAACAACGGTGATAAAAACAAATTTATGACTCCATTTTTTACGTTGGGCAGTTGTAGTGGAGATGCTCGACTCTCAAGGTCAGAATACATCAGTGTTTTGACACTTTTGTTGCCGTGTTTCACGAATTGTTTAGCGTTGTCACATTGTGCACCAAAATAAATTCGCATTTTGTAGGACAATTATATTTGGCACCCCCAGGTGCCACGATCACCCGGGAGCTGCTATTTGGCACCTCAGGATTTGTCAACCCATATTTGATGCTTGTCTGATGGCGGGGAAGGGCGGGAGGCGGCGGGAGGCGTTCAAGAGGGAATAATACCCTAAACATATTGATTCAACTGGTATCTCTGTCAGGCTATTCAAGTTTTTCATGCTGTGATTACACCCACAAAGAGCTTGGGATCATTGAACTTCGCAAAAGCCAACGGAGACCTGCTGTTTGCAGGACAGATGTTCCATTTCCGTTTGCATCCGATTTTTGGGGGTTGAAAGCACAAAATACAACACAGAAAAATGGTGAACACCAACTCAGAGTAAGTGCACCGAAGAACCTGGTAAATTGGCTGTTGCATAGATCTATTTTTTCAGCCCCAGATCAGGGGCATCGTGATAGATATGACATTGGATTTTTGAGGCTGAAATACAGGACTTCGCTATTAATTCGGGCGGAAAAGCGTTGGCGGGAGCTTCCCGGGCCTCTTAATTGACCAATAACCGGTTCCGGAGTGTTTTCCCCGCAAAACTCGGCCGGGTGCCAAATAGAACAATGTTATATGGCACCCGGGTACTTCGGCACCTGGGGTGCCAAATAGAATTATCCCATTTTGTATGATAGGAAAAGAAGCTTCACCTGGTGTTATTACCCACAGAAGTTGAAATAGTGGTAGTGATTTGGCAGGCAGTCCAAAATTTTTGCCTGGAACATCCGTTCCCTTTTTATAGCAAGAGTTGTTTGGGTGTTGTCATATTTTTGCCGAAAGTTGCGGAGTTGTCCGGTTGTCACGGTTTGGGCCATTTCGGCATTTTTTGGCGTTTTCACGTGTTGTACAACGTGACAACAAATTTGTTAAAAATCTGATGTACCTCGTGAAGCGATTTTGTTACGATGATTAAAAAATTTGACTCTCGGAGGTGAGCAGTTTGTCTGAATGAATGACGCGGACGTACCAATATGTCACCGTGACGATTCTAATGTGCGCATTGTTTCTTATATACAGTCACGGCCTCCGAGCCAGTCGCTCAAAGCCAGCGACGAAAAGGTGTACATTTTCGCTGGTCATCTCTGTTGAAATAAGCCCCAGAGAGGAGCTTCACCGGAATAATACGAAGTCAACGAAGGAGAATCTCTTTACAGCTAATGTCGGAACCTAGGGCACGAACGAAAAATTTCCATTTTGGGAACTTTTTCGTCGCGCCGACCGATTCCATCATAACTCTCTGAGTTTCGGTCAGATTATCTCGAAACATATACCATTCTTTCAGAATAATTCATCTGCAATTAATGATGTAAAGGAAATCGCGAAAATGTATATTATTTTTCCATTTGGCACCTGAGGCTTTGTTTCTGTTGAACACCTCCTAGGAGGATGGGCACTTGTTCAAACACACTCAATTTTTGGGAGGGAAGACTTACATGGATCAAAAGATTACTTCCAAGTCAATAGCGACTCAATGGAGAAGAAAATCATAATTCTGGCGACATCACCCTCTTTATAATGCATGTAAATCTTCCCTCACAAAAATTCAGTGTGTTTGAACAAGTGCCCACCCTCCTAGGAGGTGTTGAACAGAAACAAAGCCTCAGGTGCCAAATGGAAAGATAAAACACATTTTCACAATTTCCTTTACATCACTAATTGCGGATGAATTATTCTGAAAGAATGGTATATGTTTCGAGGTAATCTGACCGAAACTCAGAGAGTTATGACGGAATCGGTCGGCGCGACGAAAAAGTTCCCAAAATGGAAATTTTTCGTTCGCGCCCTAGGTTCCGACATTAGCTGTAGTACATGACCGTAAGTACTCTGTGCTTGGAATTCTGCTGGCCATCACCTCGCGATCAAGCTTGGGAAATTAGGTCTCCATAGGAGGTCACATTATGTACCACCTCCCTCCAGTATGAAGAGCTTTAACGCCCCAGGCTCAATGATGCGGGCAGCAATGGGAAATCCGAAGACATAGTTTTGCTTAGAAATCTGCTGGCTATCACTTCGCAATCAAGGTCGGGAAATTAGGTCTCCATACGGCCTGGCGCGTCTTCCGAGCCCGTGATCGCGTTGATGCGCTCGTCGGGACCTTGTTTAGGTCCGCGTTGGCTCCCAGAGCACGGTACGAAAATTTTCTCGATCATTTTCGAAATTTAATATTGCACGTATGAGCTGCTGCACTGCAGGTTTTAATGTCACATTCTATGCCAATTATGCTTTAGATTGAGAATCTAGCCACGAGGATGGTTAAAATTCAGGTTAGATGCCGTTAAAACCAAATGTCCGGTTACTTTTTGTGATGACGAGTATATACATAATTTTTGTGTTGATTGACTGCCCTGGGTCTGACTCACAATTCAAGCCGAGTCAGATAAGTACGTACATTATATTGCCCGAGGTTCCCCGGGATAACACGATAGTTGAGGGATCTAAGCTTTCTCCCAAATAACATTAATATTCAAAATAACGCATTAGCCCATATTAATAATCCGATAATCCATGGGCCAAAGGTGCTATTGAAAATTATACGGGGACCAGAATACACTGCGAGAGAGTTGATCCGGTGATGTGGTGTACCTCGGATATGCTCCAACCACTGCTGCGGGCCAAACCTAGCAACTGGCCCAGAGATCTTTCCTGACAATTCCCCAGGACAAACATCTACATTACGACATGAGTAGAATGGCCATGAGACGGATTTTGGCGACTGGCCTGAAGATCCAAACAGTACTTCATGTTAACGGCAGACCCCATGTTAGAGGGAAGTGGAGCTGGGGCCGTAGGGGCTAAAGCTCCAGGCATCTCTGTGGTGGAGCTGTCGCAACACGTATAAGGAATGATCACTTCCATTGCTACGAGTTTTGTCTCAGTTGTTGCAGCTTTCCGTAGAGTCTGTAGTATATCGACGGCGGCAGGGTCCGCCCAGTCGTGTAATATCCAACGCAGCAAAAACACTGCAACGTTTCTGGGCCAAGTCCTTGGTACAGCCCGGAATCCGCGCACTTGGCTGGACAAGTTAAACAAGTTCAGTAAGGAGCAGCAGCAGAAAATCAATGCTCATGCTCACCTAGTCCGTACTCTTGTTGCTGAGTAGCATGGCGAAACGGAAGTGGTGGACGGAAGCAAAGATAACCGGTCCGATCAGGGGGGATCTGCAGAGGGCCGGCTGTGCCTGTCAAACTCAACTCTTCTGTTACCTCCACCGTCCGCTCGGAGACGAAGATTGCCTCTAAGGCTCAGAGGAATGAGACTAGACATGATGATCCTCTAGCTGAAGAACCTCTAGAGGGTGGTCCTAAAACTGCTGAAACACCTGGGGATCCAGTAAGCTCGGATCGTTTATTAAATGAAATTGACATTTCCCCAGAGGTAACGGCGGAACAGCGCAAGCAGCTCGAAGAAGTAGTTCTACGCAACAGCTCAGCATTCGGTTTGGATGGACGGCTGGATAATTACGAGACGAAGGTAGAAATTCCGATGAAGCCTGGTGCGGAACTGGTGTCTCTTCCTCCATTTCCAGTGTCCCCGGCTAACTGCGAAGTCATCGATAAACAGATGGATTCATGGCTGAAACTGGGTGGATTACTTTCGCCTTCCGGCAACTGTGAAAATGTACAATATATCTGCTGGCATTTCTCATGAAGCGCCAATGCAACGGCGTGAGATCGTTGTTTCTGTAGAGTGATGAGCATCATCCTAACGAAAAGCCGACAGGCATACCGCCAAGACAATGCGTCTCTGAGAGATTAGCTGGTTTCGAGTGCCACGTCTTTGCGCAATCTACGAAGGATAGGTCAATATTAGTCTAACATGATTGCCAGTATGTAGTTTGTGAAACCTGATTTTTCCATCCTTTAACTTTATCGTCCTGAGGGCGCCGATTGATGCCTCCTTCGAGCATTTCAATCTCATCCGTTAATTTGGCAATCTCCTGGAGACTATCGTTCAGCAGCAGGGAAGGCCTATTACAACCACCTACGGGGATTCCTGTAGCCTTCTCGTCAAATGGAATCTAGGACAGCTCTCATGTCAAAAATATCGAACGCGGACTGTTTCACACACATCGGTGCCGGTGAGGATCAACGCAATTGATTTCTCGCCAATCCTGCCGTCTACAATAATTTGGGAGAGACTGCAAGAAAGGAAATAAAATGATTGCAGGGTGGCTAGAGAACGACCGACGCACTGCTTTTCGAGGTACTGGTGAGTGTCCTGCGGCGACCGAGAAGTAAAGGACACATTGGCAGGAATAATAGCCTTACTCGATCATCTATTGCCCTCACAATGGATGTCACTGCCACGAAACACGAGTTGAGCTGGAATTAAGAGAAACTACGGAAGAAAAACCAACCCAAGAATACAGTACTGGCATCTCGCATGTATTCATTTGCCACCTCGTCCCGCGCTTGAGGAAACAGTGAATTCAACTGTCGATACGGAAGGAATGGAGGACGCACTGTTATCAACGTCACCATGACCAGGCAGATCTACCAGCGTGATGCCGGTCGATAGCACCGGAAATGGCCCTCTGATATGCACACTTGACCGCAAACATCAGAATCATGGGACATATTAGGGCCTGATCGTGTGCACTAGAATTTCCTTAGAATTGCCTTAGAATCGGCCCATCGGGTAAGATCCGTGTTTAAAATAGTTGCACGGCAGAGCAAACAGCTATATATAGTGTCACTTCATGGTCTCCGCTTTCAGGTGTGTGCAGCTAAAGGAGGGCTGTGTGCGTACGGATTTGGGTGGCCGAAGTTCGCCCGAAGTGCCTTCGAACCATCGCAGCATTGATCCGTGACTGGAAATGGGATTTTCCAGCGTGGCGTGGTGGAGCGTCACGCATGACATGCGGAACTCATCAATCATGCGGCAGCCATCAATAGAGTCGATTCTAACGAGATTCTATGAAGATTCTATAGCACACTGTATCGGTGACCGGCGGAAATCAATGGCAGCTGGATGATCCGCTGATGGCATGCGTTACTTTCCGTCACGGGATGCCGGATGATCGGATCGCCTTCTAATCATGCATCACTGCGCTGAGTTCGCGACCCCCATGAAATTACCCCGATGCCGCACGGAATTAGGCGACAGTCTTCTACTCCCCCACCGAGAAACGGGAGGCATAAAGTGACAGTCGATAAATATTCGGGTGTGCCGAAGCTCTCGGCCATCGTGCCGCGCACCTATTTTAAGCACGGATCTTACCCGACCAGCCGATTCTAAGCCAATTCTAAGGGCAAGTGCACACGATCAGGCCCTTAAGGGGGTTATGTGTAAAAACCTCTTCACCAGGGGCCAAATGGTCCGATCTCCACACGATGAAAGGCATTGTTCCAACTGGAAAGATCAATGAATGAAAGTCACCATGATGAATCATACCACTAACTTCCTTCCCGAAGTCTCCATGATCGGACGCAGAAATGATTGGTTCTTTGCCCAAGTAATCACTGACAGTGGGATCCGCCAGCAGAGAGTCGGCATTCCACTCCGCCACGTTCGAGTCTCGTAAACTAGAAGAGTTTAGTAGAGAGTATGCGAAAACGGGGCGTGTTGACGTACTGTGGGTATATCTGCATACGTGGTAGACTCGAGTACAAGGAATCCACGGGATGATACACACCTGGTAGAGTTTTTCCCTGCATTTCTTTATGTCAGTTCTCTGGGAGGAATCCATAGTGTGAGTCTACATTGAGTTTCTGCACATCATTGCCAAGCTGATCAACATCCATGCGTGGCCGAGTACTACGAGCAAACGGTGCAGGCAGCATTCGCTTTCCAAGCAGCTGACCACTACTACTGCCAGCTGCACTAGTTGGTTAGCGAGTCAACCGAGAGATGAGAAAAACAGGCAGCTCGGTGTAGCAGATTTCTTCAGCGAGTACCCCTTGGCTCTTCCGAACCCCGGGTGGTGTAGGCCAATTTTGCCGACGTCAAGTCGGCAGGCGGTGCTGATCCCCGTCGGCTGGTGTTAGCCAAAGTCAGCACAGCCTGCCTTCGAGGTACTGCAGACCGTCTGCAGAACAATTTCACATGCAGTGAATTTTGAAGCTTCACTTACAATTCCAGTGTGTGGCGAATCCGTAATTGAGTTTTATAGTTTCACTGTCGCTGAATCAGTAATTGAATCTATTGTTTTCACACACAAATTCGGGCACGCTGAATCTTTTAGCTTCGCAGTGGTTGAATCTGTTCGTGAAACTTTGAACTTCATCCACACCTTCAAGTCCGTGGACTTTGTTTCTGTGAACTAACCCGGGCCGGAGATCTACGCCACCCAAAAGGAAATTGTTTCTTGTTCTTGACCATTTTTTGCATATTTCCTGAATTCAGGGGCTGAAAGCGCTCATAAACTGCATAGGATCTATCCAGATGTTCGTCAATCCCTTCGCGCTGAGTTGGAGCGAGGGAAAACACATCCGAATACCTTGAAACGGTAAAAGAGCGCGACGCGACGTCACCACGTGGGCCCGATGACGCTCGGCCCTTTCCGGGCTGTCAGGTCACTCCGTGGTATATGGTAATTGATTTCCGAGACTCCGAGTCCGACGCAGCCGGCCGAACACAAAACAAGAATTGCACTCAAAGAAAAGGAAAAACACAGGATTTGGACGTTACCAAGGGGGTGTCAACTTTAAATTTTTGGAATCAGGTCGAAATTGGGGGTAAATGAGGGTGGGGAATCAATATTTGAAGGTTTCAGGTTGATACGAGCTGAGGTTGGGGAGATATATGGTGCAGGTCACCTAGTCACCGCAGGTTAATGTTTGAGATTTTGCGGCTGCAAATTTGATCGGATTTCTTATCCCTCTTACAAATATGCTCTGTTTCAACATCCAAGAAGATCTGTAAGAGGGATTTTTATTTACTGCAAAACTGAGTGAGCAAAAAAAAAGTTGCCCGCTGATTTGGCCACATGCATGTATTATATTGGAAAAAGCTCTGCCAGAGCTGTAAATAGGTGCAACATGAGGCTACAGATTCCTACTCATCCACTGGCCTCTTAGGGGCGCAATGGTGAGATTTGTAAGTAGTTATTCAAGTCCATGATACATTCAAAAGTACGCCTAAAATCTCTCCAGAGGTACACTTAATTCAACAAATTTTTCTCCGACCGATTTGGCCACTAAATTTTGGTAGCGGTGACTAGGTGACCTGCACCATAGCAAATTTGATGGTGAAGTTGAATAGTTTCTCGGATTTTTTTGACATTTTTTCTGAAATGAACTCAAAGAGCACTTCTAGAAAAAAATTGGCCAGCCCCCCCCCTACCCTGGGAAACTTCTCAACAAAAATTCGGAAAAATCGGAAAAAATCAAAAATCGATTGCCAGCCCCCCATAGCCAACCTGAAGTACATTTGAAAGTTGACACCCTCTTGGACGTTACAGCCTTTTGAGGAACTTGGGGCGGGGATGTTTTTTTTTTCTGTTTTGAACGTTTTTCATGAGAAACGCTGCCGTCAGTTTGCGTCGCATTCCATCGGGATATGAACCAATCGACTCGCGCTGCGAATCCGCAGCCAATGGTACACTCAGATTTTGGCTGCAGTGTCTGAATCCATTTTCGACCACTTTCGTGACATTTCTGCATAATAGGTGTAGCTTCGGTTTCCGACCTCCTATTGACCTCGATTTTTGATATGGCCGAGTTCCACGTACGCCCCAGCGATAAGCGGGACTCTGTACGAACAATACTCTACAGTACGTCGTATAGAGGACACCGTTGGCTAGCCATGGTGTATGTATAGTATGTCCGAGATTTACGTTGATCGGGGCACTTGAACCAAAATTACAGCTGTCCCATACAGAAATGTCACAGAATTGGTCAAAAGTCGATTTTAGGACCCCGAGGGAAATTGCAAGACACCATTGGCTGGAGACTTGCGGAGCGAATCGATTGGTTCATGTTCCAAGGGAATTCGACGCAAATTGAGGGCAGGGCGGCTGATTTATGCAAATTGTCCCAAAATGGAAGAAAAAAAAACTGGCTCGTGCCTATTGTACCGCAAACAGCTATAACTTATACTGTTTACCGTTAAAATTGCTAAAGATGCCCAACTTGCATCAAGCATTGCATCAGAGCTGTGGCAATTTTTGGGACTGCCAAAAGTGCAAGAGATACGAGAAAGTAGCGTGATGTGTGATTATTAGATTGATCTGACTTTTTGCGTCTCGTTTCGAAGCTCACCATGTAGTTTCTGCCAAAGCAAGTTTGCAGTGCAGTATTATTTCCCACCTCCTCCCGACCCAAATCCGCCTGAACCGCTCAGTATTCAATGCAGGCGCGCGTCTCGCAGCTCTCCCACCCTCCAACCCCATACATCACATAGTTCGTCGATGCAGGCGTGTCCCCCGCCTCCATCGGTCACCCATCCACCATTTCCTCGCTGCCTTCCCCACCCTCCGGCGAGAGTTCGAGACCATCGATCCGCGGCTCAGCGTCCCGGGAGCACTGACGTCGACAATCGCGCCATCAAAAGAGGACGCAACAAAGGAGATGAAGGAGGTAGTTCGCAAGGGAGGGGTGTGTGTGTCCACGGATGGGTCAGGGTACGAGGGAGGAGTGGGAGCGGCGGCGGTAGCGATGAAGGGAGAGCAGATCGGGACGTGTAGGAAAAGGCACCTTGGGTCAACAAAGGAGCACACGGTATATATACATATTAGAGTGTACCACCTACACCACAAACATAGAAATACCTCAGGGGTACGTGACTCGTGACTATCGATTTGAACGAAAGATTTTCACTTCACCGACCTCAGCTCCCGAATCACTTTGTGGATGTTGCTCCGGTTCCACTCTCCAGACCATGTCAGTTCCTTCCTCGACGCGCGGGCGCTGTCCTCGGGGACGCGGTCCCGGCGCCGTACAACTGCATACCGAATGATTATGCCGGCGAGGCCTAGGAAAATAACTCCGCCGATGGTGCCTGCCACAATAGGAGTGACTTTTGAGGTGGCGCTGAATCATGAGTCAGCTTACACTCTTTTGCCTTTATTGCAAGGCTCACGTCATTTAGTCAGCGCTAGAGTACTTATCAAGATGAGTACCCGAGGACTTTTTCTGAATGATTCTGCGTTTAGATTCTTGGCATTTATTTAATGTAGCTGACGGGGGTCGTCAGTCCGGGATGGGCCGCCAAGAGAACTGAATACAACCGTGTTCAGTTTGTAATTCGACAGATGAACGCATCGCACTATGGAGCTACCTTAGGATGACTTTCAACCTAATTTAGGATGAAAAGCGGCGAATATCCCCTATGGTAGGATTGAAAACAAAGAATACCGCCTGCCAATCCAAACAGCACCTGTATGCACAAATCTGTTTTTTTTTTTTTTTTTTTTCACACTGACAGAACTGGCGGCGCCTCAGCCAGCTAGGGCCAGCTGCAGGCGCGCTGCGAGTTCGGGGATGATCTGGGTGACAAGAACTGAGGAAAAGGCCGCACGAACGTCGGAGAGAAAATCCCAGCAAGATAACGAGAAAATTTGACCGGCAGTCTAAAAGGAGAGAACATGAATAGATGTCTGCGTTTTGGGCGTTGAATTGTCCGAGACATCCATTCCTCACAACTTGGCGAAAAGAGATAGGTGAGGTGGCTGTGTTTATGTGTGGCTGTGTTTATGTAATTGATCCGGTCCTCTTTTGCTTCCTTCCACCTCATCGGCCGCGCACCTTCAGTAGATTCGCTCCCGCAGCTTCGATACTTTTATCCGGTGTTCCCGAAATCCTTTCTCCATTTCCTGTTTGTCATTAAAGCCGAGTTTCAACGCCACTTCTCCTCGTTCTTGCAACTGTACTAATTCATCGAAGCTTGGCAAAAAACCCTGGTTAACCATATCTGGGTCAGCAGTCGGCCCTAGGTGTTCCTCTTCTTCCTTATCCGGGGCTTTAGGCTTGCCTTCTGATTCCTTTCCTCTCGGAAAGGTGATCATTGTGCAGCGCTTGCCCGTATTAGGATCTTTCAAGGTAATTGTCTGAGATTCATTGCGACTGTTATTTATCTGGCACTCGGTCAAGACTTCAAAGGGTCGCCCCAATAAAACCTTATATGCTGGGCCCCTTATTACATGGGCTTGCAGGTAGACAGTTATGCCTCCGAATGTGAACGGTACGTTCTTTGCCAGACCCACTGATCTTCCAATGACCTATTTGTGCTTTGCATGTAGATCTGTATATCAGGATCCCAAGTTAGTCTTGACTCCGCTGCTTGATCCAGCGAGATCGAGACTATCTGAGATCCTGAATCCATTATAGATTCTACTTTGCCTTGCGTATTTATATTTGGAAAGACCACTCGAAGATGGGCTGAATCCCTTGCTACGTATATTTGCTTTGGGTCGACGTATACCTGTTTAGGTACTTTGCCAGGAGCCAAACTTTCCAAATATTGGACGTAGGGGTCTGGTAATACTACCAAACCCACAGGGATATCACCATCCGCGATTGTGGTAACAAACACCGACGAAACTACAGGCAACTCGCTCAGGTTGAGTGCGTCATACTCCAGTTTCAATTCCTCTTCATCATCGACGAAGGGCAATACATCTTGTTCCTCTTTGAACATGACTTGTTTCACATGGTTAGGCTTTACGGGCCTTCGAGATTTCGTTAGATCCCGTCTAATCGTCTCTCGAACTTCAGGAGAAACGCTCGCCAAATCTCTGAGTTCTAAAGTTACTTCAGAACTTAGTATTTGATCGGTCAATTTCCTCCCTATCCCAGGAGTAACCATACCTGCACAGATATTCAATTGTGAAGACTTTGAGGTTAATAGGGGAAAAGGCGACAGAGAAGATGAACGGCTATCTCTAACCCTTGATGACATATTTGAGGATGTACAGTCGCATACACGAGTCATAAAATCCACAGAGTGTTGCGCATGTTTATTGTTCATGGGTGTTTGTCCGCTTGTCAAACCCCTTCCTGCAGGAACGATAGGACTGTCATTTCCCCTCGCCACCGCTCCCTGTCCCGAAGGAGTGTTGGCACTATCTCCAAGGACGGTGCATTTACGGGCCTCCGTCGTTGCCTGTTGATCTCGTTCCCCTTGTCCCTCGTCGTTCACAGCGCCCCTCACCACCTCATATATTTTATATTCCACCTCACCTTCCTGCGAGACCTGGACCTGGTCGGCCACCTCGCACACCCACGTTCACTTTGAGCTTATCAATGTATTGCTTGACATCCCAGGCTCCAAATGGGTTGGTTTAGGAATTGAAACCAAGATGCCGGCATGTGAACATCATTTCTTATCTCCGAACTGTGGCGCTCGTCGACATCATGTGTCTCCCTACTGACGACAAGCTATTGTGCCGTGTCTGTCTGTGCGTCGCTCTTTCCTCCCATTCATTCCCTTGTCCTTTACTCACCTCCCCTTCCTTCCTCTAGACTCGCCGCCTCCGGCAGCGGCAGCGGCAAGCCCACCGGTGGCGCCCGTGGCCCCATCAAGGCGTTCCTCCCTGGCGCGTCATGGGACATGCTGCGCCAGCACTGCGAGGAGACGCACGCTGATGCGTGCCGGCACATCGTCGGGCTCGGGCAGGCGGGCGTGCAGAAGCTCCGGCGCCGGCTTGGGCTGGCTGGGCCGGTTCAGCCGGAGGCGCCTCTGCCTCCACCACCAACATCTTGCTAGAGAGGACGGTTGGTGCACCACCGCCTGTTTTTGGCCACTTTGCGGGCTCTGTAGCGAGTTATTGCCTGTATATTTTTGCATGATTCAACTTGGCAAGTTGCTTAGTACATCTCGGGCTACAATTTGGGTGATTTAGATTTTCTCCAAAAAAATCATTTATCAAGCTAAAAAATAGCCGTTTTTATATTTGGCCTCTTCTGATGGCGGAGCAAGTGGGCGCTGCAGTTGCACCCTGAGAGCACAACCAGCCCCTTTCATTGGAAGACGTAGGAGAACGGTACAGAAAAAAAGGTCTGACCCTCGTCATATTCGCGTCCCGTCTCTGATCCACATCTACAAGGGTTTTTTGCAGTCTCACCTCTAAGACTCCAACCATTTAGTTTTTGTTCATGGAGCGAGAGAAACTAAACGGAAACGGTATCTAAACCGTTTAAAAATGTTATAAATGGTATTTTTTAGGGATTCCTCAGAACCTGGATTGCCAGGTATTTATGTTTTCCAGTCTTCCTTGATGTCATCCTGGTTCATTTTATCAACGAATTTCGGTTGAAACAGAAGAGAATGAACACCCTAATCAAGTTGACATCTGATTCCGTCTGCAGGCAGCACCTCGACATGTGGTTGGACGGTTACCCAATGCCAGTGTTAACCCGAGGTATCAATAATTATAGGTGAACATCTGTTTTGCTTGGTGATAGATATACTTCCCGAAGGAGCTCATCCGCAAAGATCAAGTAGAAGAGCGCACTGAGGGGGGATCCTTGCGGAAGTCCGTTGGGGACCGAGCAGGGCGGGGAGGCGTAGTCGTCAAACTGCAGGGATGTGCTGCGGTCGGACAGGAAGGACGCAATGAGGGAGACAACGGCGGCCGGAACGCGTTTGGAGCGGAGCGTGTGAATGAGATGCTCGTGGCTGACGGAGGGGAACCGCCTTGTAAACGGTGCAAGCGAGTGGTGAAAACGTTCTATGCATCTTCAGATACTGATCCCACAGACAACAGTCAAAGGAATGTCAGAAGATCAAATTGGAAGGTCCACAAACTTTTCTGTTTCCCAACGTTGACCTAGGTCCATCCCAAGATGCCTTGGTGAGATATTGGGGAGAGTTTATCCCCGACGTCGGGGGTTTTGGCAAGAAGTCATGACATGTTGGTTTCCCAGGACTATTCTAAGCATGTTGAGGGGACGTGCTTCTTTTTTGGAGGAAGGAATTGAAGGAAGGAAGACCGCGAGGCTCGAACGTGGTGTTCTGGGGCTTTAAAGCCGTGGATGTACGAGGTGTTCACATTCTCCAGGTGCGGCAGAGTAGGATGTACCCATGGCCCTTTGTAAGATCGTAGGGGCCGTAGGGGCCGTAAGCCCCATATAATCCCAGAGAATATTTACGCTCAGTATTGGCTGGCCCATCTCCCCCACTCCACCTTCTCTCAACCACTACAACCAACATGTCGTGGAGCCCGTCTGCATCCCCAGTTGCTGCGACTCCTAAGTCAAAAATCAAAGTCTCTGCAGCGAGGAGAGTGAGCAGGCCCCCCGTGCCAGTTGCCAAGACTGCTTCATCCAAGTCTGCTGCAGCGCATCCTTCCTGGAAAAATATTATTACGGGTGCGTGAGCCAATTTGATGGCGGATTTTATCTGACCGCTCGCTCAGGAGTGCATTGCCACAGGTGAAGCACGCCGTGGAGTGTCACGTCCTGAGATCAAGAAGTACGCCAAAGAAACGTACAAACTCGACTCCACCCGTGCACACGTCTCGTGGCTCAACCGCGCCATTTCCAGCGGCGTCGAGGACGGTGTCTTTGTCCAGCGCAAGGTATGTGTGATCCACTCTCTCAAGTCGGCGATCAATCCTCAACTCCCACTTTAACCCAGGAGTCCTTCGGTTGCGTCAAGCTTGCTCCAAAGGTCGGCACTGACCTGAAACTGTTGCACCGATGTATGATGATTTGTCTAACATTGATGTAGAACTCCACACCCGGGTCTAAATCTGCCTCCAAGGCCGCAGCAGCCAAAAAGCCATCGGCGTCGCAGGGAGTGGATGCAAAGCCCAAAGCTAAGATTGCCGCCATGCCCGCAGCACCCAGAAAGCCATCGACTTCAAATGCAGCGGCTGCAAAGCCCAAAGCTAAGATTGCTGCCATGCCCGCAGCAAAGCCATTAACGTCAAAGGGAGCGGCTGCAAAGCCCAAAGCTAAGATTGCCGCAATTCCCGGCAAGGTCGCTACCGTCAAATCGAAGACGACGGGAAAGACCCCTGGAAAGAAGTAGCTGGCCGGGGAGCGCAAGTCAGAAGGCTTCTTCCGCGGCCGCTAAAGCCAAGCCTGGTAAAGGAGAAAGAATTCGCTGATCAAAAGCCTGATAAAGGAGAAGGACTTCGTTGACCACAAACTACATAGTTTGAATTCTTGTATCTAAATCCTTGAGCTCCCAGCCCTAGGGCCTTGACTGTGTTTATTATGAACTCATCTAGGATTCCATAGCTCGCCAGAGCTTTCCACAGGTAATCATATTCAATCTTATCACACGCTTTTTCTTGATCCAGTGCCACAATGACCCGTTCTGGTCTTCAGAGGCCTCCGCCAGTTCAATTATCCGTTTCGTTAACTATATCTGGTCGTAAATACATGTATGACGGCCCGGGACGAATCCAGCCTGGGTTCGTGTGCATGAGAAATGGGGCCACTTTTGCGAGCTTAATATTGAGTGCCTTTGTGAAGATTTTGTAGTCCGTGTTGAGCAGGGATATTACTGCAGCTAGTGGTTTCGCGGCCTCGGGAAATGCAGCGCCTGCCGGTACTGCCACTTGAGCACCTATCTTTCACCCTCCCTTACATATCCAGTCCATTATTTCAGAATTATACTTCGGTTTCGTAGAATAAATGTGCTTTTGCGCGAGGGGCCTGGTTCCTGCCAATTATCTCTACATGCCCTATTATTTTGGTGAATTTAGAGGCATTACTCGGGCGGCGGCGAGCTCGCGGTGTCAGAAAGCGGTGGGCTGATAGGCGGGCTGATGCGCAAATGATGGCGGTGTTGACGGCGACCGACGCAATTGATGAAGCTATCAGCTTCCCGTACTGCCGACGAGCACCCAAATGGCAGCAACGAAGTATATTTATTGTGGTGTTTAAGGAGAACCACGCTTTTAAAGAACCGCCTATAGTTATAGGTGCAGCACCGACTCTCCGATCCAGCCTTCCCCGTACCAGACGGAGATCTTCCAGATCCCACGTCTCCATCTGGTCATTGGAGCACGATTCTTCACCGTGAACACACCCAACGTAACGACGTTAATCGACGGAGTTGAAAGCAGAGGAGTGACAGCGTGGGCGGCTTCATGATTAGAACAAACACGACCAAAGCTGCGTGCCCACAGTAACGGCATCACGGACCCACAAACACCAGGTCGGCAGCCATTTGCCTTTCCACTTCCACTCCCTGTTTGTTCTGCCCAAAACCCCCATGAAGTGCAAATATCTGCTCGGTCTGCCGTTCCGCGCGCTCGTCGTATCTGCGGTCGTTCTGGTCCCCACCAATCACACCATTGACGACGCTAGTCCCTTTGTCGCGTACCCTCAGATTGAGTCGTGGAAGCGATTTCGAGGAGGTGGTGTGCGCTGAGATTACGGTGCGCAGTGGTAGGGCTGGGCGTTGCGATTCCTGTGTGGTGGAAGGCGAGGCACGTCTCGATGGCACGATATCTGCCAGTGGCAAAGCTGGCAGCGGCAACTCCACCAAATCTGGCATCGTGGATGGCGAGGCATGCGGTGGTACGTGGGGCGAAGCGTGTTTATCCTGTACGGGGGAGAGGGAGGGGCGCCGCGGTTCTGGGGTGCGCCCATCTTACACTGCAGATAAAGAGGTGCAGAGCGCGAGGGTGACTGAGCAAGCGGCACGTTTTGCACAACCGAGGTGTGCACATCCTGCATCACGAAAATGGGGGCGGGGGGCAAATCTTGCATCGCAGATATCGAGCGTGCCAGTGGCGACTCAGCGGGTGGTGCCTCCTGCATCGCAGAGGGGGCAGCAGGGAGCAAGTCCTGCGTCACAGGCACGTTCTGCACAGCCGGGGTGCGCACATCCTGTATCGCGGAAAGGGTAGCGGGGGGCAAATCCTGCATCTCAGATATCGAGTGCGCCAGTAGCGACTCGGCGGGTGGTGCATCCTGCAGTGCAAAGAGGGCGACAGGGGGCAAGTCCTGCATTGCAGATATGGCAGGTGGCACATCCTGCACAGTGGAGAGGGAGGTGTGTGGAGATGTTCCTGTGAGTGCACGAGGAAAAGCAGGGGGTGACTGAGTCTTCGTGGAAGTGGTTTGTGGGGAAGGCGGGCTTGAAAGAGACGAGGACAAGCCTGCAGTCCTTCTGAATTCACCTGAGGTGCCTATGAGTCCGAACGAGCGAGGTGCATCCGACCAGTGCAAGCCCTGAGTGGATAAATCCTGGTCTGCAAGGGGAGGAGGCGGAGGCGGCTGCTCAGACAGACTAGGATTTGACCAGGAGGAGCCTTGTCTCACAGCCTACGCACAGGTGAGGTCAGTGAGAGTATATTGGAATGGTACTCGCAGGGAAACTTCACCTGTTTTTCGGTGGAAGGTGCGTTCACCCCAAGGTCTGTCTCATTTTGAGGGATATTCTTGCTCTGGAGATAGCGAGCAAATTAATAGAAAATTGGACATGAAAGTGAAGAGTCATACCGTGGTGGCAATAGCCCTAGCATCAGCGGCCGTGTTGGCGCTCCTCTTCTTCACCCTTTTGGGCTCGGGTGCGCCGCCGTCGTTCTCCTCGGTTTCGATCTGCTTTCTTTTTCTCAATGGTGCTGGCTTTGTGGTTTCGGGTGCTGGTACTTCTTGTTCTGGGGGTGCATTTGGCTTCTGTCGGGTGCATGCAGAGCGCCTTAGCGGCGGGGGCAGGGTCAGAGTCATTGCAGAAGGATGTCAAGTGTCCAGGTAGGATACTGAAAATGCAGAGTCGACTAAGTCAATGCTGCCAGAAGCTGGGAACAGGTCTGCGGTGCTCACCATTGACGGCGCTTTGACCAATGAGCGGCTTCGGCGCTTTGGAATGATCGTCGTGTCGCCCGTAGGGCATCGAACCGTCCGCAATACGCCTACGGGCGTATGAATTACGTCGTATTTTTGGTACGCCACGGCCAAACCCGTGCGTCAAGATCCACGAGGGAAGGTCAAACGAGATCCGTTTACGGCGTTTACGGTCAATTTTTTTGTGCGCTGCCGAGACCGAAGAGTAACCATGTATAGAAACTACGAACATGGTAATTAAACATCATCTTTGTCTTCATCAAGGTCAATAATCGTCTTGCGGATCAACCAAAGCCTGGACTTGACAAACATAGAGGTTTGAACCAAGTTCAAGTCCGTCCTCCCTGCCGGTACTGGAACACCGCCATGTGGTGACGCAAGGTCCCTGTCATGTCAGACATACTAATGTTGCCGTGATGGGCATCATTTTGGAGCTAGCCGGCCGCCCAGCTTTTGGAACCCGTAAACACGTAAACGGATGGCCACGGGCACCCGTTTACGGCTTGACTCGTGCCGTTGCCGTGCCGTTAAAGGTTGAACCAACCTGGACAACGGTATGGGGGTGTAACCGTATTTACGGGACGTATTTCCGTAAAATAGATAGGCCGTGTAGGGGGTATGGAAAGCCGGAGCACCACGCTTTGAAACAAGTGACACGATCAGATGATGTTTGATTGCCGTATACGGAATATGATATCCGGGGGCTCAGTCTGAGCTTTTACTCGCTGGGAAGGAAGGGACGACGGATCCTGCGTAAGCTCGTCTGCGTCAAGTGATGTCATCACGCCATAACGCTCCGTGGTGGTGCTAACCGCAGCCGCTGCATACGTGGCGGAGGGGGTCGGTGTTGGGGAGGGAGATATGGGCAGGGAAGGGGTCGGAGTTGGGGTCACTGGGTCAGTGCAGGTCCAGGTGTCAAAACATGTCGACACAGGGACCGCAAGACCTCTGTCGTGTGGGCAGTAAATCTCGTCGACGTCTCATTTCGGGTGCAATCACGGATGAGGGTCAGAGCAGCAAGAGCGGAGTCTAGCGACGATTCCAGGCGTGAGTAGTGGGCTGCTAGTGTGTCAGGATGTGGCAGAAAGTCGTTTGGGGGAGCTGCGTGGGTCGAGGGAGTCGACGGCGGTGTTTGGTCATGGTGGTTACTGTGTGACATCCTCCCGAGACAATTTCTTGTGCAGCATCTTTGCCAGAGGTGGAGCAGGGGTTAGAACTGCCAATAAACGAGTTTCCCCGGAAAAGGCACCAAATACTTTGTTGTGCGGCAACTCGCAGACCAAAATTTCCTCTAGCCTTCCGTAACAAAGCTGTGGCACCCATGCCATTTCGTTGTTTGGAGGCATGCGTTTCTTGACCTCGATTTCAAACTGCAAATTGATTCAGAATATACATGGCGGCATTATTGACAGTTCCACTCACTCTTACAAAAGAGTTATCATTTCCTCGCGACTGATTGGGATGTCTTGGTCGTCCTCCTCGTCGAATTCCTTCCATTCATTGTCATCAGGGGGGTCGTCAAAATCGAGCCCTCCTTCATATTCATCTTCTCTTTCGGATTCATACTGTGCAGGAGAGACGCTGTCGCCAATGTCCATTGCTGCGTTGTCATCCTGGTCCAACCCCAGCAGGTCGGGTATATCGGCGAAATCGAAATCGAACGTTTGATGATGGTTGGGAGAGGGCGAAGGTTCGTCAACTTCCATTTGAGACGGTGAATCGTCCTCCGAATCCGACTCGTCTCCGGATTCCGATGATTCAATAGTGGAGGGATCGAGGATTAGGCTGTAGTGCTCATCAGGTTGGCCCACAACACAATCCATCCCGCTCACCCTAACCCCTCCTCGGCCGTGGGTGTATTCTGTCTTTCTTCGTCTCTTAGTGGTGAATCTCCCTTCCAATTCAACCACGATTGTCTGGTCGTGATCATGTATGGCCTAAAAAGACTCTCAAGATGGGGCCAACCCAGGGTAAATGCGTGACTTTTGTTTGCAGTTCGTGCTGGTACTTGAATAGCAGACATCGAGGCAGTTTTTTGGATCCTGAGCACGCACTGAGCGCTATCAAAATAATCACACTGCTTTTGGTTCATGATTTGAACCAAACCTAAACCATTGCATCTGGGAAGTCTGCTTGATCCATGGGAATGTATCCACTGACTTCAAATGGTCCAAACTTGCGTGAATGTTTGGCGCGAGGACTTCCGATGAAGTGTGTGTTCGTGACCTCTTTCAATAAAACTTTATCTTGGCCTTTGTTTTTGAATGAGGTCACATCTTGAGGAGGTCAGATTAGTACGAGAGCTCACTGGGATATCTTCCCCCCAGACCAAAGAGACAAATAGCAGACGTTTGAGTGGTTTTGAACTGTGAGGGGGCTTCAAAACATTGTCTGTGGTCTGGGTCATAATTTGTTTAGAAACCCTAACTAAATCTACCAAAAAATTCGGCTAGCTACTGGGAAGACATGTATCCACTTCAAATCCCCGACAATTGCGGGAGCTTTTCAAGCCGAGGTGAATTTCTGTTAGTGACCGTTTCGGACGTTATTCCGAGGTTCTCGGCACCGTGACCCGACGTGACCAGCGTGACTATTCCATGTCCCAAACCACGACCATCTTCTTCAAAACACGTTGTCTAGCTCATCCTGACCTTTGAACTGCTTCATAACTTCGTCTATGTGTCACTCCGACTTTGCTTTCGCTTTCTGGGCCCCTCTGACCCAACAGATACTCCGCTACGGGTAGTTTTGCTAACCTTGAAGTCCACGACGCGGGAACTCCTTATATCTCCCCAAAATCTCTTGAAACTTCACCATCTCACCTGGTAATCTGAATAATCCTTTCTGATCCTTTGCTTTATCCATCTCCGGCTGTAGGACCAGAAATCTATGCAATTTCGGCGCCGTAATCATATTTGAGAAGATTTGACCCATTGCCGGCAAGGATGTTCTGTTTTGGGGTCCACGGTGCGTCCACTAACACTCTATGCGTTTTCATGTCTCTAAATTCATGATTTGGCTCGGCATTTGTAGAAGAGAAGTATTTTCCCTGCGGATATACTGCTGTGTACCGGGCGAATGTGGCGCAGTCCTGCTCGACAGAGGTGCGCCCCTACATCCATTCTCTCCCGACACATCCCTTCTCTTGTTTCACAGCCAGTGGAAGACGCAGGAACACTGGCATCGAGCAGACCGGAAGTCAGCATGCTGCGTGCGCATGTTTCGCGACTCCCTAGATCCGTCAGGCGGCTACCACGACCCTCATTTGGTGCAGTCGGTTGTCTGCTTCGTGGGCACCCACTGGTTGTAAGTGACGAGTGCTAGTTGTGCTGCAGTGCATGCGCCGTACAGCAGGGTGCGAAATCTGCAAGCGCAGCTGCTCCCGTGATCAAAAAAATCGAGGACGACTGTGCGCGCGACCCCAACGATGACTGCCAGCTGCGCAGGCAGCGACGCAACGGGCCTGATCGAGCGAGGATGCTACAAGCCGAGGCGCCAAGCACGCGCTCAGAGCGCTTTTTTGGACGCTGCTGATGATGCAGAATAATCCCATTGTTACTCGCAAACACTCCCCACAGTACCGCCTCGCTCGCCGCTTGAGCGGCCCCCGGGCGTGCAATTTTGAGGGAGCGCGTTTTAGCACAAAAATGTCGTTTTATAGCGTAACGTGACGTCTAATCAGCCAGTTGCTTTACAATCTAGATTGTATACATTTGGTCTATACATTCAAATTTTTTCATGATTTTCAGGGCACATGTTGTCGACATCGGTGGCGACGACGTCGACGACTTTTGATCGCATTTGATCGCGACGTCGAGAAGACTTGATGGATGGTGTCCAAATTTGGAATGATTGTGATGGTCGTGGGGCACAGCACTGGCCGTGGACAACGCTATTATTATATGGGCAGGAAAGACTCTGGCCTGATATATCAGACTCACTTCTAAGCTAGGGGTTTCTATGAGAGTGACATTTTTGGCTTGCCAAAATGGCTTGCGCCCGCGCCAAATGGCTTTCTTTGGCTTGGGCTTGGATTTATCAGCGATCACAAGCCCAAGCCGGCAATTTGGCTTGCAAGCCATTTTGTCGGCTAGGTAACAGCTAAAAATAAAATGTGGCTTGAGCTTCTAGCACGTTCCTTAGTGCTCTGAATGCAAAACCTATATGGTAGATGTCTCGCATTCAACACCCTCGAGGTTCGTACAACACTTTTTCCCGCGCAATGTTCGTGTTCCCACAGATACATGTCACCATCGCCGTTCATCACAGAGTCACTCATGGTCTCTTTGCGAGACTGCTGGCTTGAGCAGTTCAATCAATATACTGTATCTAGACAAGTCAGTGCGCACGAACATTCCGGTCAAAGCTGCTTTAACTCCGTCGAGAAGTTGCAAATAATCACGGCTTTGACGTAAGTTTTGTCAAGATAGTTTTTTGCACTTATCCTACCCAACTTGCGCGCATATTTGTGATATCCGGGTTCCTATGTGATCTCTCAAATATTCTGAGGGCAACTCTGAGCGCTATTGTTGTACCCGCCGCTGTTGCGACTCTAGTTCAACCATCTTCAAAGAAAATCTCAATGAACTTGAAACTATTCACATCAAGGGCTCAAGCCGAGTGAGGTGAAGTGTACAGTCATCGTCTAAGGCTGATATAATGCAAGGTGAGTGCCTTTTCTTGTCGTCGACAGAATGGCTTGCGCAAGCCATTTTGGCTGATGCCATCAATTTGGGCTTGCGTGAGGAAATACATGCAATTATGCAATTGGAACGTGCCAATGGCCTCTAGATTATCTCATTCACTCAATGGAATACATTATGATGGATTCGTGTCGAAACGGCACTGTGTTCACGGTGCGGAAGGAAGCTGAACATGTCACGAGCGATCACAAGCCAGTTTGGCGCCTCAATGGAACATATAGGAGGCAACAGAAGCGATACTTACCTCTGACTGTGCCGTGAACACAACCGAGCCGAGACTGATTTCAATTTTCGAACTCAGTCAAATTTTGAGATAGAAAGAACCAACTGAAACAAAGTGAACGAAAGAATTACAACAGTGTGGGCAACTAGCGAACTATCTTGGAGGCACAAAGCGAAAGGTAGTAAGTGTGTCGGCTTACCATGGGCGAAGGAAGTAAAAAGGTGGGCTCGACTATACCTTACCACCAGATACCTACGGATATTAGCTGTGGACCGCACAACTTGTTTGGGGAGAATTGCCCCAGAAGTCCTCCATAGGGACCAGAAAGAATTAGTAACCCAGGTTTGAATTATGCCATTTTATCCAGCAGCCAAAGGAAACTTTGCGAAAAAAATACCAGGAGCCTGAAGGCAAAGCGGGGTACCTTCTAATAGATTAACAGGCATCTCTGGTACATTCTGGAATGTTTAGCTTTGTAATTATGTCCCAGATTCCTGCGGCAAATTGCCCCATAGCATTATCTGTCATATTTCAGAAATACTCATTGAACAAGTGATTCAGATGGTAATTGGTCATGTAAAACATCATGGATGTATAAAACGATTACTCTGTAGTGCTCCAGTCAGGTCTTGCACAAAGTTGAGTTGTTCACAGTTCCATTTTTGGGGGTTTACTTGAGTCCTAAGTCATGAGGCATCTGAAGCATATTCTAAGCCATGGTACTGACCACTGAAAACTCTATACCTACTTCCAGCCCAAGCCCTACATCTCAATTTTTGACACACGTAACAAAAATGAACAAGCCCTAAACAATTCATCCCTATAAAGCGTGCACATAATTTTTGATACCGAATTTATTCTGGAAGGCGAGAATATATCAGGATGAATATTACTAGGCAGTCAGACCAAGAATATTCGACAAATGCCAGCTGTAATAAGGCAATTTCCGGTCACTTTTGGTGACTACGAGTAGAGTGTCCTCCCACAGAGAAGGAACGTCTTGAAGGAGGTGCCTAAGACAGATTCAGACTCGGACGAAGGAGTTGTTCCGCATCACCATCCTATAGCGGAATTCCTCGCGCCCGTTCCCTCAACGAATTTGTTCTGTGCACCTTAAAAGCAGTAATCTCAGTACTTTCCCTCTGCACGCTTTCCCCACTATCCTCCCCCACCGGCCCGGACATACCTACAACTCGGACACACAAGGATTTCTCGTGCAATACTGAACTGTTTCCCATGATTTTGGGTCTCATATGAGCTGTCTCATATGCCCTAAGGATCCTATACCCCCAAACCGTCAGGGTCTGCGTGGTTCCCAATTAGCCGCCCCCCAGAAATGGGGAGTGGTGTAATTTTGGGTGATTTTCGGTGTTTTAGAGCTCTATAGAGCTACTTATCATGCTATATATTAGGAATAATACATCTCAAGATGCATACATATTGTTCAAGGCCCCATGTAAAATTTGAGGCCTCCAGGTGCTCTGTGTATCTCGCGGTGCATCGAAAAGATTTGAGCTTTGAGCCCCGAGTGGCTAAAATGTCGACCCAACCAACCTCCTTCGACTTTGGTTGGGCATCGGCGCATCGTGGGTGGTGGAGGGAGAAAGGGAGAGGACGTGTCACATCGTGACACAACGGTGAAAAAATGCTTTCACATAAAAATGGATGAGCTATAGGCCATTCGGGAGATAAAAGCAATTAGTCGTGTTCTGAAGCAAATGAGGGCCGATGCGACACATTTACTTCAGTGTTCCGCTACTGCCTCCATCCCAGCTTTCAAACGCATCTAAGATTACGTAACCGAATCGGCGAGGAACAGAGGACGAAATGGCATAAACGACGTGGGTTCAATTCAGACAGGCCGAATTTTCGGAGAAAGGCGTGAAGCCACCCGAGGATGAAACAAACAGTACGTGCTCAAATGTCTCGTTCAATTGGACAAGCAGTCAGATAAATTGCAGTGTGTTGCGTGAATTCCGAGCCCGTGATCGTGTACATAACTCTTTTTCTTCCAAAATTTGTTTTGTTTTTCCCAAAATTGCCGTCATGCGACGACGGGGCGGGCAGGTGTTCTCCCCCAAGGCAGCGCTGAGAAGCTTGACGCACATCTCTCGGGCCCCATCGGATAAAATCGGTCGAGAGGGGTAAAGCATTCACGTTTCCCATCGGTGCAACGAATGGGACGAGACAGGGGACTGTGCCACAGGAAAAGCGGAGAGGAACAAGACTTGGCCTTTTTAGAGAAAATGAATCGTGTGATGCTCTGATCGGCCATCATGTAGAAATTTAATAGGCTTGATAGGAGAACCCTGAGGGTACAGGAATCGTTTTGATTGAAATGGAAGCCGTACGTATGCGTACGTCCTTTAGTAAATGATTTAGTGATCGCGTTGACTTGAAAAAAATCACTCAGGGGCGCGGTTACTCAGCCGCGGCCCATCTGCTGACTAATACTTATATATGAAATTGCTAAGTTTGGATGATTACTACGCCGGCATTAATTAACCGTTCTTTAACGAAATGTCTCCTCGGCTGTGTTCTTCCTCCATATATCCATGTTTGTTTTGTCTTTCCTCTGTTCTTCGTCTGTGTTTAACCCCTTCCACCCTTGATGTTCGGTCCTCTTTAACACTGCCTTTTCATTTTGTGGCTGGACAGCCGACATTCGCGCAGTTTTGCTGGACAGGTCGCAGTATACCGCAGTTACTGCTGCCCGCGGCACAGCCGTCATCAGGCCGATGGGCCACGTAGTTCCGCGCAGTTGCTCAAGATATAAGATGTCCCACTTTCATTCGGTTACCAATCATTGCCCACTGTCCTCCGTCATCCTCAAATTTCTTGGATTGCGGCATTTTTCCCCGTCTCTGATATCTCAATACTTATTGCTGTCCGATGCTTGGGGACCCTTTTCTGCCGTGGTGCAACGCAAAATTTGCTCTATTACTTCTGGGTCTTCCCATGCAGGGTGTGATCTGTACCAATTTTTAAATGCATAATTCCGCCGCCAATCTTGCTCTGTTTCGCTCGCTCGTTCCCAAATCATTCACTCGCTGGGATCAAAATGACAAGTCATTGCTGCTGGCTGTCGTCGTCAATATACTTCTCGCACTGGTCTATACCTGTTTCATTTCTGATCACCTTTGGGACTCTCGCGAACTCAAGGACCAATGGCCACTGCAAATATTACGGCTTATAAACTGTTTACAGCTGTTTGTGGAATTTATGGCGCGGCCCCCCTTTTTTTTGGTTTTCAACAGATTTTCCGTCGGATGACTCTATCAAAAAATTAGATCATTTGAACTATTATGTCTAGCATGCGAACCATCCCACTGAAAAACAGTCAAATCTGAGCTATTAGGTCATCTCGGGGCCTAATAAAAAATCATAAGATGCCATGCCCTCCGGAATTGCAATGCCAACAAAATGAGCATATTTCCAAGGAAAACAGTTGAGAATTGATCTCAGGAGAGCTATCCGACGGAAAATCCGTTTTTTTTTATAAAAAAACGGGCCGCGCCCTAAGTTCCGCAAAGAGCTGTATAATGACTTGTCAAAATTTCTCCAACACACTCGTGAAATGGCTTGAAATACTCTTCCATCGTATGTCTTACCGTTGGCGAAAGTTTCGTGTAAAATCTCCAAGTCCCCTACTATTTATCTTGCCGATATCCAGTTGCCCGCGCAGCGTTGATGGGACTGTATGTTTTGTTCGAGATAAAGTCGGCTCTGCCGGTGCTCTAGCTATGCTAGGACATGTTTGTATACAACAACATCTCTACTGTATGTTGCCCTCTGTAGTACTCCCAAATACAACATATCAAAAAACTAGGTCAATCGGACAACTACACAGAGTATGGGACATGTCCTACTTTTCACCACTTACTGAAAAGTAGGACATGTCCCATACTCTGTGTAGTTGTCCAATTGACCTAGTTTTTTGATATGTTATATTTGGGAGTACTACGTTCCCGCGGCTCGGGGTTCGATTCTCGCAAACACTTCACTTCCGCAAGCCCCGTTACCAACTGCACCAAGCAGACCATGACTCAAGCCCCAAATTGTGGTATCAGATCAGGAGTGTACTGGTGCCTCTATCTTCTCCGGCCTGTTGAACTTTGTTATTATTTTTCACCACCCCATCAATTTCAACCTAGTCTATCTTTCATTATTCATGCTGGGCCGATTAAACATTGATCTTTCATCTGTGATTCAGCATTATTGTGTAGTCAATGAGTTTATTGATTTTTTAGGTCTGTTAATCTTTCTCCAAGCTGAGGTAGAGGTTTGATCTGAGGTGTTTAAAATCATTAATCTTCAAGGACCCATCGGATCATTAATCCAGATTTATTAGTTCAGAGTATTCAACTGGTTTAAAGCAGTTTAAACACTCCATCTTGTCAATTCAACTCATCTGAATTTACAAGAGGAAAATTCAAGCAGAGTTGCTGAGATTCATCATGCCCTGTTAACACTATGATTATGATTGCAGACAGAACTTCATGACAAGCCGTAATTTTGATTGTTTACACTTGGGATTGAAGATTCGGAACCCCAGAACCCTGTTTTATCAACAAGATTTTCGTTTCGACCCTTGTTGTACCGTGGGAAAATAAAACGCAAAATTTCGCCGGCTGACCTAAGAAAATAGTGTACCTCTTGGAGCCTCTAGCGCATTGGAAATCCTCTTGGCAAGACATTTCCATGTAAAAAGTGCATTGAATGGCTCTCCATGCTCCTTGACAGCCATTGAGGCCGACATAGGCATACCTATGAACCGAAAAAGGAAATTGATGCGAGGTACAGCCACCGGCTACTACCGGCCCGGACCGAAAACGCAAAATCTTCATGACGAAAAACATTTTTTCCACTTTTCAAAGTTTGCTCAGAGGGATCCATAGAGGACCTTCTCATAATTCACACAATAACATTGTATCTCAATAAAAACTGGGGTGTCAGTGGTGATTTCCAAATCGGGACAAAAACTTGTCACGAAGTTTGGTCCGCAACCATACAAGCCACTGCTATAACCTGGATGGAAGGGTGGTTGTCCAGACAGGGTTTCCTTTGGCCGGCGTGGGTTCGATCCCCACTATGGTGCTTTTTTTCACTCACTTTCACTGGCGTTCAGGGAAATCAAACTCACAGCCACAACGTCATCATGATGACTCACGGAACTAGAGCTCAGGAGGTCACGCGCTCGACTCACGCCACATTTGGCTTCTTTTTTAGCACCTCACCGCCAAGCACCACGCAGTGGGCCTCCGCGGCGAGCGGTAGGCCCCGCGCAGCGGTCGGGGTCTGGGGTGGAAAACCCCAGCCGTCCGGGCCGGCGCCCGAAAGATTGCCCTACAGTATTTATTCGACATTATGTAACAAGCTACTTATTTGTATTCTTTTCTCCGAATGCTGCTGAGAAATCACGGCTTTGGGGTGGCCCCCAGCTTGCGGAAGTGCCACGAAGTGGTGCTCCGCTACAAGCGTCAGGGGAGCCGCGCCGAAGCCGTGGTTTCGAAGCGGCAGGAGGAAAAAAGCGAAGCGTGGGAAAGTGGAAGCGTGGGAAACCTACGTCATCTTGGCGGCGTGAGTTTGAGACACGACTTCGGAAGTTGTGAGAAACCAAGGGGTACCCACAAAAAAATCTCCTACACGGAGTCGAAAAAGTGAATTAAGGTCCGTCAGACCCTCCCCACCCTATTAGCCTAGGAGTTTTGCTTAATCAATCCCTGTTGAGACACTAATCCTGGATTTAATCAGGGATTAATTAATCTGTGATCTGAGCGCCGGAGGTGGATTCGTGGCTTTACACCCTGGCAGAGATTCCCCCGAGTTTCTGATGAATGAATACATTGTGGACAAATTGTGGATACCTCAGTTAGTGTCAGATTTTTCTCCAGATGTGATACTTGGTCGAGATAGTGGGACTCATAATAATAGTGGTTCAAGTTGTCCAGAGTGAGCTTCTGCATCAAATAATATGATGGAAAGTACTGCGGCACATTGTGGAATGGCGTAGAATATTTATTATGACTCCTTATGACCCGCCGCGGCTGTTCAGCCACGTTCTAAGGAAACTGCGCCAATAGACTTGTGAGCAACGAAAATGCCTCACAAGTCCATATATACCTTACGCCCAATACGCGGGCTTGTGATGGCTCATAACCATTCCCGCCACGGGGTTATGATTCATTGTAATCTATCAATTTCGCTGAAATTATTTATATAATCTCACGAAAGGGGGAACTAACGAAAGGGTTAGTGCGCAGAGGAGTTTAGAATATAACTGATATTATTAGGGTGTTCAGAGCCCAGCTTATATACTACAGGAAAGCAGTATCTAGAATGTACTACAACTATCTATAAGAGAGGATGAGTAATACGATGAGTAAGAAATTAATGAGAGAGAGTCGGGTAGAACATCGGGGAAATATTACATGCCCGAGATGCCCGAAATACAACAGGAAGAAATTTTTAACTAAGAAAAAATGTTTGTGGGTATCGGGGCGGAAAAGGTTATCTCAAGTCATTCAAACTCCGCCCATCAGCTAAGCAGGACCAATGATGTTGATGGATTTGATGTCGTACGACGCATTCTTTTCCCCATCTGTTCTCCCCCCTCAACAACGTGCTATTCCCCAGCGCCGTTCTTGGCCTGCAATCGTGGCAACTCTTGAATTGGAAGCCAAGGTATTTCTCGGCTCTCGTAGCGACTTTGCCTCATTCATCTCCCTCTTTGGGTTGCACAATATGTTCACAACACGCGCCGTTTAACTTGCAACCGATTTTACGTTAGCTTTCGGTAGCGGAAAATGTGAGTATAAATTCTTTCGCAGCTCTCGTCTATCTTGCTGACGCACAAGCAATTGCCTAATGTTGAATTTACATCGCTTCCAACAATCCAGCGGGAAATGCCTGCGTGATACTCGAATAGCAGGAGGGAGACACCGAATCCGACATGTCGCATTGCTCCCCAGTCTTAGTCCGTAATCTAGGTCCATTCATCGTGCACTGAATTTCCTACAGGGCATTACGCCTCACTAGCAATCTGCATCATACCCATAGCGATGCGCGATCATGCTCTGAGAGGATAATCTTACGGTGGGTAATCGCGAATCTCGTGATGTGTACTGAACCACATATTTTCGATAGCTCTCAATACTGCGCATATGATCGGAAGTCGCGTTGCAATTGGGATTCCATGGGCGAGTACTGTTCTCATGCTCTATGGCAATTTTTTTACCTTCCCTCTGCCTATTGCTGCGACGCTTTGTGGCCTCATTTTTGTTTAAGTACCTGCTTACGATTGAATTATTCATCTCAACACAGCGCGCCCGGTATGTTCCCACTCCGAGACCAAAACCAATGTCATCCATCTCTGCGCCTCTTCCGCGGGCGTCACAGGTCAGCCGTTTCACAGACAACTTGATGTGTCCTCGTGTTCTAACTTCTCGCTCCAGATAGCCATCTTTCGACATGCATTGTGAGGGGAAACATGCGAGAACTACGACGTTGAATGTGTAGATCCAGGATCTGATTAGTTGTAATCCTATACACGACGGTTCGAACCTGTCTCTTGCGGCCGGAGCGAAGCTCCGGCATATCTTGTAGATATTATACAGTGGTGCTCATTAAATGTGCACTGCAGTGTTGAGCACATTGGGGCCACCTGGTGACCCCAGACAACTTGTAGACACAAAATACAGCTAAATGTAGGACTTCTTGACAGTTTTCCAATTTTCCAAATATGGCAATTCACTCACAATCATAGCTTTTTCTATTTTGGAAGTGACCGTGGGAAGAAACTGAGTAGATAGCCTGAAAGTGCTTGGTAAATAGATTATGTCCGCTTTTTGAACACAGTGGTTTGATAAAGCCAATCCTTCAGAAATTGGGGAACAAGTTGGCCATTTTTGCGCTTTTTGGCCATTTTTTGAGCATTTTTCGTCAAAGTTGGTCATTTTGACCAACTTGCACCTTGGATTGTGAGCCCAAATCTCAACCAATTGACATGGTTCAAAAGGTGAACATACTCTATTTAGCAAGTACTTTCATGCTATGTAGTCACGTTTTTCCCACGGTCACTTCCAAAAGAGTCAATTTTCAGAGGCTCAGAAAGTCATGATTGTGGGTGAATTGCCATATTTGGAAAACTGGAAAAGTGTCAAGAAGTCCTACATTTAGCTATACTCGCTGTGGCAAAAAGTGATGGCCTCTGGGTTTTTTGGTCACTGCTCGACAACTAGAGCATATTTTTGGACAAAATAAAATACCAGATAGCCCAGAAGAACGATGTGCACATTTTGAAGACATTTATGGCATCAAAATATCTCGATGTGCCAATAAGCCAGCCGGATATGCAAGCATGGGGAGTAGGCCATATACATCATCGTACTCTGAGAGGCTACCCTCCTGAAAGGATATCAGAATTTCAAGATAATGATTAAGTACAAGTGTGGATACTCACGTCCATGGCAGTGGCATTTGGGACAAAGACAGGTCTGCACCCAGACAAATACATGGAGCTACTAGGACCATGAGTAGCTTTCTTTTGACAACGTCATCTTTTGTCGATGCGTATAACTGTTGAGAACGCTGGTGAGTACAAGTAGCAGAGTGAATAACAACCGTACCTCCCAACGCTGATCCAAGCACTGGTGAATCTCCAAGGCGGCATCCCAGGCTACAGGGCGACCTGAGATGGCATATTCCGCAGTTCGCGGGTGAAGGAACTGCGTTTTCCACCTAAGAGGAATTAGCGAAAGCACAAGGGACACTCAAAAAGAAGAAAGAAATAAAGAAAAAAAAACGTACAATTGGACCTTCCAAGAAACTAGGAGATCGTTCTTGCTACGAGTGGTCTTCACCCAGGTATCTTCCTCTTGGCCCTGGCCTGGACGAGGCTCGACGTCGATCACTCCTGGAACTTTGTCTTCTTCCAGCCTATCTGCGCGAAGTTGCCAGCAGGACCGTTGTTGAAGGCCCAAGTAGATTGAAGAATAAGGGTGACCGTAAACTCGAGCGCCTTCCCACTGGAGAGACAAATTATTAAGAATAAGCTGCGAACGTCAAGAGGATAGGGCTTACTCGACAGCAAGTCCCCAGGACTTGTTGGACGCGAACGAGACGGTGCTTCCAGCCAAGAAACGGTTTTGTCGGTGATGGGGCCGTCAGTTGTGCCAAAAGTGGTGCTAGTGCGAGCGAGAGCCTCGATTTTGGCACTGGAAAGGGAGCGGAGCACGGCCCTGAGCCTCAGACGGTTTGAGGAGGGACCTCGGGAGCTGTGTCGGCAGAGGGAGAAAGGGGAGAAACAGGCGAAGAGTTTCCAGGCATAACGACAAGGAGGTTCAAGCACAGCACGCGAGTGGAGGTTCGGAGTGGGATACGAAACACGGAGAGAAGGGGGAAACAGGGAAGTGCTTTTATACTCTACAGCAAACCTGGGAGAAAAAATGCCTAGGCCAATCCAGAAGTTCTGGCGGTAGACAAGGCATCGTAAATGCGACACATTCCGCACTTTGCTGGCAAGGGAGACGCCATTGTGTGCATGCCCAGCAAATTTCTTCCGCCAGCGTACTTGACAGAGAAGCAGAAAAAAAGCGGTTCCAAGCCTCGAGCCAATCCAGAAGATGGAGCAATGGCCAGGGATCAAAGGCTTCATGGGGGCGGCATTGTCTAACAGAGTAGGTAAAGGATAAAAGAAGGTTCAAACTGGCGACATATTCCGCCCTTGGCTGGGGACGGAGGGGCCATGCCACGGAAGGTGGCGCAGAACTTGTAGGGCGACGGAATGCATGTGGCGGGAGCGGGAGAGGTCTTTCATACGCCACTGCGGAAGACCGAAAGTATTCTTACGCAACGGTGCCCTCGTCTGACTTCACCGCCGCTGTTCATTGCCGCTGTTCACCAGGCTCGCAAGGTACTCATGGAACGGGGCCCCAACGCGGTGCTACATTATTTACCGCTATTTGCAAAGTTAATGGCACTAGTTGCTTTATTGCGAGCGAAGCGAGCAATTATTCTCTAATGCACGTGACCGGCAGAGGGCTAAGGCGAGGCGGATAACAAGGACAAATGTTCGGCGCAGTGCCTGACGGTCCTTCTGGGACAAAATACCCTCAAAAATGTTCAATTCTCGGTCTATCGCGCTGAAAGTGGTGGTCGGCAACGCACCGCAAATTTCAAACTCCGACACTGGCTTGTCGAGTGGTAGCGCAACAGAACTCCCTCCCTGATCACTTTGGGGGTAACATTTTGCGGAGAAATATGCTGGCAACTACACTGGTTAGAAATCTATTAGAGCATTTTTTTTCTCAATCTTCTTTTTCTCTGGGAATGAATATTCTTGGACATGAAAGGCCCATCAGCACTCGATTGGAGACATTTATTGGAATTCTGCTTTAATAGAATTGTTCACTCCAATTTATCAGACATTTGATACTGCAAACTTCTTTCGAGATCTCCCATGTCCATTGAGTTCTGTTTTGGTGAGCAAAGTAAGGGGAAGACCGTAAATGAGCGAGTAGCACAGCTATTTTCCTTATATGGCAATACTGCATTTTGCATCACAGTTTTTTGGCAGCGTTGCCGACCACCACTGAAAGTGGATCAAAAGATGTGCCTCGATGCCGTCGATCTGCCCATAACAAAATCACCCAGAACCGAGGAGGTAAAATTTGCACTCAAGAAAAGGAGCAGCGTAATTGTGAGCACGCGCTTCGCCAGCACTCCACGCTTTGGCGGATCCCTAGTTTAATATGTCTTGTACTATTTCCGACTGGGTAACCGGCCACTTGCGTTATAGAAGGGGGGTGTGGTGTGGAATCCGGGGCTATTGTGTCTGTGGGATGGTACAGGACCTATGAGGATGCTGTATGCCAAATTTGAACCCAAACGAACATGTTGATCAAAGCTGTGGCGGGTTTTCGATCAAGATGATGGGAGATCAACCTCATTTCTTATCTCCGAACAGCGTGTGGCGCTTGTTTCTCCACGAAGTCTTCACCAATCTACAAGTTTCGAGGCTCGTATTCATCCCTGAGTCCGGGCCAATGATCTGAGGGCACACCTTCTGCCAGAACGTCCATCTCTGGGCTCCTGGTACCTAGAATAAGACCTCAATCTGATCGGGAGTGCCTCAATATGGCCACCCTTATATGGTGCGCGTTGCTTGGTCACCACCAAAGTTGAACAAGTCCCAAATGTGGCTGGCAATTTGAGACTTTTTTGAAGTGCAACTATGGCCTTTCAGCTGCTGTTAGATCTTTCTTTGGAGCTACCAAATGGCTAGAAACTATCAATACTTGAGCTCTCCCTGTGATTTGAAGAGATTTACTGCGAAAAATTCAACTGGACTTCCATATATGGTCACAGGGTTGTTCCAATTTAAAATGCTCTACAGCCCTGGGGCCAAAATCAACCCATTCAAATGTAAGATAATAAATGAAAGAGGGCCTGGATAGGCCTTAGAGAGTCCCGAATCCCTCCTTTTGGCACGGAGTCCCAAATTGACCGGTCCACAAATTTATAACTCCTTCAATTTTGAGGCTATTGAAAATCTGTCTTGCCAACTCATTCCTCTCATTGAAAGGAGCATTTTTGCAAGAGGGATAAGAAAAATCTTGTTTTTTGAGTGACTAGTAACAGTTGTCACAAATTGGTGGCCTCTAAGTGAAGCGCACCATAGCAAACCAGCCCACTAGTAATTTGGATCAAACTTTCCACTGCCATCATAACACACCAGCCAACAAAGATCAGGAATAATAAATTCATGTGGACAATGGCACAAAGTATTAAGAAGCCAAAAGCTTCGTTACTCATACAAGACCCGCCTTCGCTTCGCTCCGGTGGAAGGCGCATAAGCAGTGGTCCGCAAGTTCACAGAAATTTACCTGAGACCCTCATCGTAAGAACATAATGACACCGAAAGTTCGTCTACTAAGTTTGAAATGGCGGCGGTGATAAAGTCAGGATACTGGCGAGCGACCTGTGTTTACAGCTGAAAAATGTGTGAGAATTGAGCACGAGAATGCCTACTGTGATAATGATTTCATGGAGGGCGTCCGAGATGATTCGTGATAGAAATTTTTCCTGGTGCTACAGAAGCAAAGCTCAAAGAAAGCATAGTGTAATTAACGACTCGCTCACTCTCTAAGAACGATGTGAATCTCTGCACCACGCTTGGAAAACGAAATACTATCGATCAGCGGGTATAACGACTTAAATTTGGACAAAGAAAGCAGAATTGTACTTCGTGATGCGGGTGCGAGGCAGAACGGCCCGCTTGAGTCGAATCGGCGCCAAACGAAAGTTGATGTGTGGGAAACGGGCGAAACCTATGGGAGCGGCCAGAGGGAAAGTCAAAACACAGTTGACTGGCCCGATCTTCAGGAGGACTTGAGGATTTCTATCGAAAGGATGGAAAGCAAATAAATAAAATCACAATCTCGCTCCAGTTTGGGGGGGAGCAATTGAAAGGAATGCGAGCGGTTGAACTACTGCAAATCCGGCGGCAAAGCAACCAAGAGTTCAGTCCCAAGGCGCAGGGCATTGGGCGCAGATAGTGTTGGCAGGGCGATTGTGGCTGGCCAGCAGCATGACAATGGCCCACAGCAATATCGAAGCAGGAGTTGTAGTCGTTGCGTACAATTGTACTGGTGTCCGGGCTCAATCTTGACGCGCACTTTTTGTAGAGGCTTTGGTCCCACGACGTACAGAGTGTTGGAGGGAGCGCTCCGGAGGCATTCGAGACGGATCTGAACAACGCTGCGCTTGAGAATTTCGGACTTGAGACTAGACGGACGTGGAGAAGATTGCCCCATGCTCAAGAAAAGTGAGGGATGGTTGCAGCGACGAAGATGGGGGAAGAAAGAAAGAAGTATTGATTACAGGTGGCTCTTTTGAGAGGTGTAGCACTGGCGCGGGTGTGAAGATCGCAGTCGGCTCGCAATCCAAGGGAGGCCAATTTGGGCAGCTCAGAAACGGAGAAATTTTGACGGCGCAGTCCGTAGTAGACCATGAGGGCACTGCGCAAGAGGAAAAACAGGTTAATCAGGCCTTATAGAGAAGAAACACAACATACGCAACGTGATGGGCACCGCGGAACGAGCAAAATCTTATTAAAGAACAGATAATACGAGAAATTCTATGCAGCTGCAGTTTGACAAACGCAGGCCGCAGTGAGAATGTTGTGTCCAAATTGAGTCGTTTGGGAGAGCTGGTAATTCACGAGACTCGTCTTTCCTGCTCAAGGGTCTCAATGGGGGTTGTCTTTGATGGTTCGCAGTTGTGCCGCAGCGCGGAAAAAACCGAAATCAGGTGTGACGTTCATCATGGGTTAAAAAGCGTGGAAGAATATGATGGACCAAAGGAGTTAAGAATGGCAGAAAGCCAGAGGAAGAGCGAACGAGCAACGCTAAATGGGGCTTTAGCACAGGTTACGAGGGATTTCGTTAAAGAACGGTTAATCTTAAGCAGATGGACTGATTTTATGTGCATATGTTTACATGCTTCTTTTCCTCCCATGCAACGCAAATTCCCGAGGATGCCTCGTAAGCAGATGCCTCGAATCAGATTGTCCATGCATATATTCTTCCATTTTTCCCACTGTCCGCCGGTAACTTCCGTATGGGCATCCTATTCCCATTTGATTTTGGGGTTAGCTCGGTCCAGTGAACTGGACGCGTATTCTCAACTTCGTCGAGCAGCCGCTCAATTTCCGCTCAAAAGGAAAGGTTTCCTTCGCTCTTTCTTCGTCACTCCCATCATCTCCTGCCGTATAACTTTCCTCCGTCACTCTATTCTTCCTGTTCTATGACCCGTATGCCTCTGCAGCTCACGTGAGCACCTCACAGGGCGTAAAGAGTCCCCGAGCGGTCCGTATCCATTAAAGTACTTGCCTGTGAGAGGGTGAGTATGGTATTTCTGCTCCATCTCGCTACCTCTTCATCTCATGAACAACTCGAAGGGCATTGTAACAAGGTGATTTACAGAAATGCTTTCATGTGCGAAGCTCACTTTTACCCCCAGGTCGCACTCGGATCGCAACCCATCTATCATATGCGCAGGCTGATCGGTCCGAGTCCAACTCTAACATTTTCCAATGGTCTATTCCTCGCTTCACAAACAGACAATGCTCGTGAGGGTAAGTCTCGCTTCTCGGATCGCATCGACGATTTGCTAACGTTGCTATTATTAATATTTTTCGTTCTCCGCCTCGGACAAAATTACATACTCAACTGGTGAGTGTTGAACCCCCGATCAATCTGCATGTATGGTGGCGGTCAAACCTTCGTGACAAGTTTGAGTCCCGATTTGGTAATCGCGACTGTCTCTTCGAATTTCATCAGAAAGTCAAGAAAATATGATAAATGGGACCAGAAGAAGCAGGCCTCCAGGTTGGCCGGGGCAAAACTTCGAAAAGGTCAGATTTTGCTTTTTCTAACCCGATTTCGCGCTTTTGGTTGCGGATCAGCCGGCACGGTGGCTCTGCGTTGCCTATTTGGGATACCTGCCAACTCATTGCGTCGTGTCCTCGCCGTGTCCAGCATGCCCCGGGTCCACAAACATGAATTTCATGCGCAGGGGTCCAGAATTGAGGTCTGTGGTGCCCTTGATTCGCGTAGAAAGATTCGTATTTTGGGGCCGATTTCGCGCTTTTCTTACGTAAGCAAGGGATACCTCCGATTTTTCCCAAACGAAAAATTCACCTATAAACCACCCCCATGTTGCTTCTAAATTTCATGAATTGGAGGGATCTGGTGAAAACTCCGGTTTGTCATGAAGGTTTGGCTGCCACCATACTCACTTTCCAACTTCCTATACACTGAATTTTCTCCAATATGCGCAGTTTCCGCATTGATCCTGAGCCTGAGGTCTTTACACTGACGCCCGCTCTCTCCATACGCAAAAGAGAGGAGGACTCGACCAACAGCGCGGGCGGGCTCGAGGCGGAGTAGAACCTCTCAGCCGTCAGTCATCTGGTTATTTGATTCAATCCATCTCACTTGACCTCATTCATATCCCCTTCCCCTTCATTACGGCTGCGGCTCTCGCTCCTCCAGCGTGCGTCCCCAACTAACCAAGCGTTGTATTAGATTGGACCTTGGGTTGATCAACTCTCTCATGTTCAGCCGCTCATAGACTGGCTAGACATCGTTTATCCTCCACCCCCTCGGAATTTTCACACTGACCGATCCTGACAGCCTACCAAATGGTTCACCGTGGTATCCACCAACATCAGTTCCGGCTGATCGAGGTGGTGCTTGCCCCTCTTCTCCAACCTTTCTCTAATCAGCGCGGGGAACAAAGCAGCACTGAGTACGTTTCTCCTCCGCTTCATCTGCTGATGCCGTGTACAGGAACACAGGGATAACGACTTCCAGGTTACGCAACACGGTCCTGGGCATCCTCTCCCGCCCCTTTTTGGTTTCACTCAAAGTTCAACGTGCGTGCTTATGTTCGACACCTGAAGTAATTCTTTGGTTGAAATTTTCGCAGCCCGCGTGATGAGACACTCTGCCGCAATCTTCCAGATCGCGGAATGCCGCGCCATCCTGACCCCTCGCAAGCCGATATGCGCACCTGACGAGGTAAATGACGACCAACCTGATCTCGTGATGTCCAGGAAACCAGCGAGACAAATCTAGCTGGCTGGAAGGTATGGAATGTTGGTCCATTTCTATCCGTGCTTCATCGTGAGTCTTAAGGTTCTGTCGTGCCTTGCTGTCACCAATTATCGATGTTCTTCAATAGGTTTCGATTGAATAATCATTTCTCGGTGAGAGTTTCCTTGATTCGCTCCCGCATTGATTGCTTCAATTAAAGGTGCGATGCCAACTCAAGTTTCTGGGAGGTTGGAAGTTCAACCGCTGATGCAGGAATCTCCATGCTGATTGTTGTGGCAGGCGAATTTATATTGCTTAACTTTCCACTCGGCTCCTTCATTTCTCCTACCAGCACATATGTAGTACATAGTCATGCAATGCAAAATGACCTTCATTGTCGAATTCTTTCCGAACTCGATTATGCGCATTTCTCTACTGATGTGCTCCCATACTGCCATCCATCTTGGAAATTCTGTTTGATTGGTGAAACCTGGCATATTGGTACACACCTTTACAAGAACAAGAACACCTGCCGGAGCGAAGTGACGGCCCATCTTGTTTTCATATGTGGAATGGATCCCCTTATTCAAATTCCACTTATTTAACAGCCCACCAGGAAATTAGAGCAAACTTTCCGCCAATATCAACCACATACCAGCCAACAAAAATCACGGAATAATACATTCAAGGGGGACAACGGCACAAAGTATTAGGAAGCCAAAGGCTTCGTTTCATGTACAGAACCGGTTTCCTTATTCAAATTCCACTCATTTAACAGCCCAACCGTTAAATAGAATGAACTTTCCGCTGCCATCAACCACACACCAACCAAGTTGAGCCAACAAAGATCACTGAATAATAAATTCCAAGGGGACAATGGTACCAAGTATTAGGAAGAAGGCTTTATTACCACCATTGGCTTGATAAGGATCTTTACAATGTTGTAAACGGCGTTTTATTAGCTAGATAAAGTTGGTCACGGACGTACGATCGAAGCCGACCTTGTCTAGCAGATCGCGAAGCGCAAGGGGCCTATGTGTAGGCCTTGAAAAATCAATTGCTGCATCAAAAAGGACGGGTGTGCCGGTGCCGGTGGCGTGATTCAGGGAAGATCGAAAATTTGGAGAACTTGGTTTCTGAGCCAGCAGGAGAGACGCAGGGTATCACCGAAGTTGAGGTTGGGCGATCAGCGGATCAGCCATCAGTGGCAGTGGCGTGATTTGGGGAAGATCAAAAAGATCAGTACATCTGAAACCAGACCTGGGGACTGTTCCAGTCCCAGGAATAGCCAGCGCAATTTAAAGCAAGACTGTCGGTTCAGATTTATTTTCCGGGCATTTCGGCAATATATATATATATATATTGGAATATGGATCCGCTGAAAGCGGGAAGCTCGCGCAGGGCTTTACTAATGGGGATATCAACTAAGGTTAGGGTCACACCGCCACATAAGGTCGAAAGCCATTGCGCATACCTCAACAAAAGCAGCATGGGCCTGTTCCCACAGATGTGGCGAGTAAATGTGCTGTTTTCTGGACGAAAGATGAAGATTTGAACGCTTTTGAAGGGCTTTTCTTTCTGTCACCGGAAGGTCACAACATCATGTGACGGACACTGCGAAAATGACGTTTTTTTTCCATGGCGGTCGTTTTCGGTTATTGTTGGTTAAGATTTTTCTTGAAATTTTGTCCGGACGGCCGGTATAACATTTCCAAAAAAGGCATATCAGCCCGACACACGTGTGATGTGTGCCCAGGTTTGGAACAGATATGTTGAGAGCAGCATGCACATGAGGAAGGCTTCCTGTTGACATGAGTTTCGGATCAGCATTGAGAAACAAGGCTGAGAACAGCTTTAGACATTTAGCTACACAGTCAAAGTCACAACATATGTAGTGCCCGACAAGCGGAACAATCTGGTCTGGGATCGGAGCAGGGTCCGCCGTGGAAAGTAGAGATGGAGAGAATGAATTACAATCGCGATGGGCAGGCACGACGGGGTAGGGAGATGAAGTCAGAGTGGCCGATTCTCCGTCGATTCTGGCTCGATTCGGACTTCGATTCTCGTCCGATTCTGAGTCCAAAATCGACCGACCGCCCCATTGTGTTCCGCAGAGCCATTTTGAACCACGTGCCTCACAATGGCATTTCGAACCCCGTGCTGCACAATGGAACCCCCGAACCGCACAGTTGGGCTACCTCTATAACAGACCAGCCGAGCGTGCTACCAACTTAGAACTTTGTTGTCACAATCTATACCACTAAATGTGTAATCTCCCAAGTTTATGATATTTTAGCGGTGCGACTTCCCTGTCACGGCAAGCAACTACTCAAAACCACCAAATTTCAGGTGCGGATAAAGATGGATTTTGGTTGAGGGGTTGTGAACTTGTGGGTGGTACCCTTTGAGCCCAGTTAGGTCCGAATACATCTTGTGAACATGTTTATGTCTTAATTTGGGGACTCAACACCCTCTGTGCTTTGTGGGGCAAGCCGTTCAATTTGCACCGCCATTTCACGCCCCTAATTGGTCTGAAACGGAAATCATTACGACCTTCAGATGTGGGGTTTATATGCATAGAATAGTGCGAATATATCCCTTAGACAATTTGGGATGTCCTGTGGTGAATAGTCCGAGGGCTAACGGAGAATTTAATCCAGTGGCCCACTAGCCCGTTTTTGCCATTTTGGGATACCGCCGCAAAAGAAAATTTGGCGAGTCGTGAAACCATAGTATAAATTCGAGGAAAAATTATCGATACACTCCTAAGATGCATGCCTTCCTCTCATACTGCGCATATATGGACATATTCATTAATGTGTGTGGGCCCGAGGCGAAAAATGGCAAGGTGGCCCAGAAGCCAGTCTCAGATACACCACCGTTTTGTCAGCGACCTGGGCCCCAGGTGGGAGGCTGTGACGTTGGTCCGGCCATCGGACTGGCCTCAAACCGACTAAAACGAGCCGACGTCGGTTAGACGTCGAGGGACCCCCACCTCGATTCAACGTCGTTCCTCGACCTCGATTCGACATCCCTGCCCATTAGGCTTTTTTTTCTCTTTCTCTCAATGTTTCTGCCCTCCATTTTATTCTCGGGCATATTGGATATATTGCACTGGCTTGTGTGAATGTAATACAGATTGAGAATGCATACAAATTGTAAATACAGGAAATGGAACATAGTAAAGGTGTGATCATATTGACAGGGAAGCTATTAACCTCAAGGAAGAGAGCAATATGTGCACTCACCATTAACGTAGACAAGGTACCGGGATTCTGCGAACAAACTGAGTCCATGGAAACTTTGAGCGAGCATACGACACACCTGTGACGTGGCACACAAATTCCGGGGGCGGCGGGAGGGAGGACAGAGAGTGAGAGTGAGAGTGAGAGTGAGAGTGAGAGGGCAAGCCAGAGGGTAAGGGTCTTGGGATGGGAAACAGCTGTAGACACAAGAGAGGGAGGGAGGGAGAGCAACTTGAAAGTGCAGAGAGAAAACCCGGAATGTTTGGAGATTGTTTGGTTCCAACTGCACAGTGGCGGACTTAGAGATTTTGTCGATAAGGCCGGCAGCGCAGCAGGCCGGCCTGGAGAAGTACCTAGGCATGGCCAGGAATCGACGTCGAAACGACGTCGAGAGAAAATTGCTGATCCCACGTCACATCTGGTTACAATGATGTTGCGTGAACGCCGAAACTGTTGTAGGATGATCCGTCCTTGTGATTATTGGCGGATGGCAGGCTTTACGGGTTTCATGGTGACAATCCATATCAGCGCCCATCCAACCCCTGGTACAGCCATAATACATTCTACAGCAGATCTCACAGAACAGACAAGTTACACCGTGTTTCATATATATTTATCGGTTCCCCTTACAGTAGTGTACAGCACTTGTGGCAGTATATATTCTGTAACTTGGAGTCAATTGTGAATATAACCTTTACCGCACAAAAGGTTATGGGCCCCGAAGCGCCTGCTTAATCCATTCTTGCGCTGAAAGCACTCCCACAACACCACACACGCATCACACACAACATCGACTTCTACCACATCCACACACCACTCTGACATACTACTTGCTCCGACGACATTTAATTCCGGAGTCACATACATACCACATTCCGGGACGACTTTCATTCCTCGGTCACATACACATACACATCACATCCACTTTCCACTTTCCACCTCCGTCCCCACCATGTCGCTCACCAATGCCTCGAATCCCATCATCCATCCCGACATCCGGAAGCATTTCGATGGCACCAATCTGACCGCATTCGAGACCATGATCACCCACATCCTCAGCGGCCGGCACGTCGATGGCTTCCGCACCGGCACTATTACTTGCCCTTCTCCCGCTGATTCTCCGACTTCTCCCACCGACTGGTCCTCGTCCACCCCAACCACGCTGAGTGGCTCGCTCGTGACGAGTGGGTCCGCTCGACCATTGCGCTCAACATTGTCGACATTATTGAGCTTGGGCTGAAGGACACGGGTACGGCGAAGGAGTTGTGGGACTCCATCACGACGAAGTATCGTAACAAGTCTACGATGGATACGATGGCCGTCGCTCACGCGAAGGACATGATTGCACAGGAGATGTACATCCCTGGTAAGGACATTGTCGACCATTTCAAACGTCACAATGTTCTACGTCGCGCCGTCGTCGACGCTGGCGGTACCATCTCCGACGACGAACACATCACACATCTCATCAGGTCTCTCCCCACTTCCCTCGACTACATCAAACCTACGCTCTACACCCTAACGACTATCGACGACGTCGAAAATCTGGCTCAAACTTTCCATTAAAAGCCCCGATCCTTCGACTTCATTTAATCCCCTCGCCCTTGCCGCCGCCGCGCGCCACGCACTCGTTTGCTCTAACCCCAACTGCAAGCGCAATGGCCATCTCATTGATAACTGCTATTGGCCTGGAGGGGGAAAGGAGGGCCAGTTTCCGCCCAACTTCGGTAACCGCCACGCCCACACCGCGACGATGGCTACCACCCACATCGTTCTTTGATTCCACCCTGCTTCAACGGCCTTGTTGTGTTTTTCATTTATTTTGAAACACGTGCTTCAATGGAGCCCTTATTGTGTTTGCCATTCAATTTGAAATGTGTGCTTCAAGGGCCTTGTATTTAAGCCGTTATTGTGGTTTCACAACACATTCATTTTGAAACACGTGCTTAAATGACCTTGCAGTTAAAACCATTAGCCATATGGTGCGCACACGAAAAAAGCCATCACATGCTGGAATTCGGCTGTTTTCGATGTTTCAGAAGTATTTTATTTTTCGGAGTTCTTACGTTATGCCATGACAATATTTCTTTGAAGGGAAAGACATAGAATATACCTGAAAACTCACTCCCCAGTGTGGAACAACTCAACCACAACCAATGGACACCCTTGAGGCCCTATGCTGTCATATGTAATCTTGTTTGTTCCTGCAGCTCTTACCATATAAGGTGAGTGGGATAGTTATATACGTGGCAAAATTCGAGGCCATGAAAACTCAAACCATGCCCAAATGCAAAGAAATGCAGTTCTACACTCAAAAAAAAATCGGATTATAAAATGGTATACTGCTCTATCAATAAGAGATATTTCGAGATTCTGAGACCAGGGATGTCTTCTAGTAGCTCAAATACACTGTTTCCTGGTTTTAGTTTGTGACCTAAGGCTTCGTGGCCGGAGCCTTGCCGAGGGTTCTGTACTGTTTAGAACGAAAATATCTGTTGTCGGTGGGCCTCGCGATGACTTCTTTTGCTGCATTTGTGCCGCGCTGAAGACCGAAACTGTGTAGGTAATTTTTCGTGTCTCGATCTCCTCTGCATCGGGGCTGAGTTATATGATAGTTGATGCAGCGGGGTGAGCCGGGGCCGAAGCTGAATTCGTTGCCCTTCGGATTGATTTCAATTCCAGCGAAGTCTCAGAGCCATCTTCTGAGCCAGTTTCTTTTAGAAATGGATAGCCCTGGTCATTCTGAACAATTCCATCACTTAAAATTCTGCTCGGAGGCATTATTGCTTTTCTACTCTTGCTGAAGAACCGCTTGAGGGTGGTCCCAAAACTGCACAAGCACCTGGGGATCGGGTGAGCTCGGATCGTTTACTGGATGAGATCGACATTTCCCCAGATGTGACCGCAGAGCAGCGCAAACGACTCGAAGAAGTGCTTCTGCGCAACAGCTCAGCATTCGGTCTGGACGGACGGCTGGGTAATTACGAGACGAAGGTGGAGATTCCGATGAAACCTGATGCGGAGCCGGTGTCTCTCCCTCCATTTCCTGTTTCCCCCCGCTAACCGCGAAGTGATTGATAAACAGATGGATTCATGGCTGAAGTTAGGTGTTATAGAACCTTAAAAAAGTCCATGGGCTGCGCCCGTTTTTATTGTTTACCGAAACAGTAAGCCTCGTATGGTTATCGACCTGCGAAAATTCAATGAACTTGTCGTGGCAGACGAGTTTCCACTTCCCCGACAGGACGACATTCTTCAAGCGCTCTCTGGGTCCTAGTGGCTCACCACTCCCGACGCACTTGCTGGCTTTACTCAGCTCACAATGGCGCCCGGATCCGCCGAACGCATCGCGGACTCTTTCAGTTTGCGAGGATGCCGTTCGGCTATCGTAACGGTCCGAGCGTTTTTCAACGCGTTATGCAGACGGTACTCGCACCATTTCTCTGGGTATTCGCACTCGTTTACATCGACGACATAGTTATCTTCTCGCTCACCTTCGAAGATCACCTCAAGCACCTCAACCTTGTCTTCAGCGCCATCGCGGCCGCCAATCTCACCCTTTCCCCTCCAAAGTGTCACTTGGGCTATCAATCTCTCCTTTTGCTGGGTCAAAACGTGTCGCGTCTCGGTCTCTCGACTCATAAGGAGAAAGTTGACGCAATTTTGCAGCTCGACGAACCTCGCAATGTACATGAGCTGCAACACTTCCTAGGTATGATGGTTTACTTCGCGTCATGCATTCTATTTTTCGCGTGGATCGCTCAGCCACCATTCGAGCTTCTCAAGAAGGGCGTGAAATGTGAAAGGTTGCAATCCATGGACTCCTTCCCTTGACAAGACGGCGCACTGCTTTGCCTTCTGTTCTGTCGGCTGTGCAAACCGTGATTATTTCCACGCCATGGGTCTCGTTGGCATATTCCAGATCATTTATAATAGGCCAGAATTGGAAAATTCAAACAATATTGCACAACAGCAGTCGCCGGTGGTTAAATTTCCTGTAGACGTCCCTGCCGACTCATTCGCTCAGGTGGAACATTATTCCAGCCTAAAATGCGTCCTCATTCAACTTCTGCATGAAGAAAAATAAAAAGACATAGGTCGGTCAACATTTGTACTTATTTGGCTTTTCTCTCATTTTCACCATTTCTCTGACAATGTTTGGCGTGTTTGGCTTTTCTCCCAGACCTCATATTCTCCCATCCGAAGTCTCTGACAAATTCCACAAATTTAAGGAAGTTCTGAGATGATGCCTCGCCTTCCAAGGGAGTCCATGATCCAATTCCAGGACATTTGACGGAGAAAAATCGAACATCACAATGATTATATCTCCTGGGTGGGGCAGTGTCTGCGCGTTCGTGGTCGAATCTGAGCCAGCGCGGAAACATGCAAATATGTCATCGTAGTGGACTCCGGTGCAATGGAGAACTACTTTTGGAGGGATAACCGGAATACAGTGGAGCCGGAACCCGAGAATTCAACATCGCTGCAGAATGTGACGTAGTTCTTCAAAGTACGCAGCGTGGGATCACGGAACGTACATATAATTATCTACCATCGGCAGCCTGAGGTGGGATACAGCCGTTTCACAAAAAATATACGGGTTTTGATAAAGTGGTGCTCGATTTTTGCTTAGCTTGTTTGACGGCGAGTCTTTCTTTGCTCCACCTTTCGACGTGATGGATGTGCGCTTGCTCCACACTATGGTACACACTGCGCCAGACCTATTATGACAGTGGGTCTAACATCGAGGGCGTTGTTCATGAAAGTTTGCAAGTGGCAAGAGATTGCATTTCAGGTGTAAATATGTAGTCCAGGCGGCGAGAGGCAGAAGTTGAACTCAACCCCGTGTTCGGCGTTATGACGCAAAATGTGGAGCGAAGGCAGACTCACTGTCAAACAAAGGTAAGCAAAAATCGAGCGGCACGACTTGATCAAAACCCGTATACTTTTTGTGAAACGGCTGTAAGCTACCAAAACTTTACAGCCGGTTCAAAAAAAGAATACGGGTTTCGATGCCGTGGTGCTCCTCGAGTTCTGCTTACCGCTGTTTGTGACAGAGTCGTCGGCTAAACCGGCTCCACAATGCCGTGGCTCCAGCGGCTCCACAATTGGCTGCAAGACAGTGCAAGTTGGCTGCCGGCTTGCTTACGGTGGCAAGAATTCAATATCTCCTTCTCCCTCTTGTCAAAATACAGTTACTGGTAGCCATGCGAGGTTCAGCTGTGGTCGCAAGAAAAACAAACACAATTCGGCGGTGGTTCCGAGATGTGGAGCCGACAATGCGGCAACAAACAGAGGTAAGCAAAAATCGAAGAGCACTACTTGATCAGAACCCGTATTCTATTTCTGAAACGGCTGTAAGGTGGTCGATATTCTGTCACCGTTGCAAGTGGGGTTGGGCCCGGTTCAATCGCAGTGCATGACGCTTTGTCATTGTTTGTTCTCAAATAAATCAATTTTGCCCCGACACATACAGCCGTTTTCAAAAAAGTATACTGGTTTTGATCGAGTGGTGCTCTTCGATTTTTGCTTACATTTGTTCGTGATGCGCCTCGGCTAAGCCCACCTCTCCGAACTGTATCTGTCTTTCTGTAACTACCCATGGCTACCAACTTCTGACAAGAGAAAGAAACAAGTAGTCTATTTATCCTACAATGGAGTCGTACCCACCTTCGTGACTTCGTAACTTCGCTTAGGAACGAGAAAGTTCGTAACTTTGATGAATTACCGCGAAAGTTCGTGATTCCGACGAGGATCTGGGAAAGCTCGTCAGTTGAGAGAAATCTTCGTGAAAGCTCGTCACTTCCGTGCCGCGTGCGTGCGGGGCGTGTTTGGTCACCGGCATCACGGCTCGGGAGCAGAAGCTTTTTTCATTACCACCACCACCACACACCCCGGCCAATTGCTGTCGCGCGTCTGCCCCGCGTGTCCGCCTGTGTCCGCCCTTTATGGACTTCGAGTGTGAATGCTGGGGTTTCAACATTGAGTGCAGTCAGCGGCGAAACAACCTTGAGAGCCTTGCATTTTATTAGAGCACGCAAAGGAAATAAACTCGACCGCGCCCCAAATAGAGACCGCGCCCCTTATATAAATTCGACCCCGCCCCATATATATAAATTCGACTCCGCCCCGTATAAAGTCCGGCCTGCACTCGCACGGAGGAAGAACCAACTTCAATAAAACATTAGATTCAGTGTAACTGAGGTATCGAATGATGGCTGGACACAGACACAGTCCGAGCAAGTTGAGATGACTTCGAAAGACCGCACACTGATACCCTTTTTCTAGCCCGATCCTCACTGACGGTTTCTTTGATGAGAATATGAATTACCTCCAGTGGAACGACTCTGCATCCAGTACACCAGCGCCTTTATTCCCGGATGATTCTTTTACCCAAGTCAGCCTTAAAACAGGTACCTCTGGTGTGCGGAAAGGCCGAGCGAATGATACCCCACCTTGCTCGCTGCACCGCTGTCACCCCCGATGTTCGCGCTGTTGCAAAAGGAAAACGGTGACGGGGGTCCCACGACTATGCCACACCCAACAGGTTGCCTACGCGTCTGTTCTTCAGCTTCCCTCACCCCAGACCTTCCGCCAAACAACGTCCAACTCTAGATCTAACCTGTCTGGGACTCCGATTGCTTTCACGGCATTAAACATCTCCAGCGCGCCGCAGGAACCACAGATCCAGTTGCCCACGCTTTTCAAAATGCAGGCCATTTCGATGCCCTTTAAATGCCCATACGTTGCTTCAGTGCATTTAACTTTCCAATGGTACACTACATATAAACTACTGTACTATTACAACCAAAGGTTCACGGGGTGTCACCCGTCACCTCAACTGTTCACCGAACACAGTGTTCATTCCTCGGCAATCACGTCAAAATTCCCTTATATGGAAATCCGGCGAATGCCGGACAGGAAAAATTTTGACATTTTTTGCCTTTTTGGGCTGAAAAATTCAAATGTCACCGTCACATGGGCTAAAAGTGTTCAGTTCACGGGCGCCCGTTATCCGTCACCTGAACCTTTGGTTATAATAGTACAGTACTGTACTATAATTAAAGCACTTATTTAATTTGTTAACTACAAAGTACGGTAACTCGACAGAGGGAATACTACATCTCGGAGTTAGCAGTTGGTGATGCAGTGCACGCACATAGCGCTCGTAACTCCAACATGTCATTCATCAAAGCGAAACAGGCACACATTAAGAGACTAATAACATTCCTGAGACCGAGGGCAGCTACCCGAAAAGCCGAAAACGGACAATGGACTTTTCTCCGGGAAAATACATACCTGTGGGAGACGTTTGGGAGGTACTGTAAGTAAGGACAATAAGTAATGAATGAATGTAAGTATTGGACGCACCCTCCGCGAACGGGTAAGGAACGAAGCCCTGAGCGTGATATCTGTGACAAGCAGACAAATAAGGGTAGTCCAAAAAGAAAATTAGACGGAAAGGGAAAGAGATTGGAAGAAAAACTGCTGTATTCTAACACTGTAGAACGTCGAACACCGGTTTTGATCTCATTGATACGTGACATGTCACATGTGACAGCTCGCGTCTTTCCTTCCTCCATCATCGGCTCATCGCTCTGCTGCTGTGTGACGCGACTGGGCCAACAATCGCTACTTAAAACCACTTCAAACATCCAAGCTCACTCTCTGGGACCTTTTTTACCCGAATTTGACAATTATTTGGCCGTCCCACGGCGAAATACGCGATTTTTGCCTTTTCCGCCAACAAGGACGCGTCTCAGCCACGCCTGCATTTCAGGACCATCAAAAATTTCACAGAACCGTTTCAATTGATCCTAGTTCACTATCCTCGCGTATTTCCGCCTGCACACGGCTCGATTTAGTTCGAAACAGGGACTTCGGCGGTCGGGTAACGGGAAGGTGCGTGACGGCGAACCTGTCCCACATTATTCGTTCTTTAACGAGATGGTAGAAATGCTGTGCAATATCCCCGAATAATCTTGCTCCTTTGGTCTTGCTTTGGTTTTCCTGCACACTGAGCAGTCGCTTGGCTTCGTCTCACGGTGGCCGACATCAATCATCAGCTACGGACTGCGCATCAACTTCGCATGAAAGCCGTTTATCACCGTAAGTTCCGTCTGGCAATGGACTCTATGCAAGTCGTAAACTGTCTACATTTGGCCGCGCAGCTGTTTGAAGTAACCGTTCTTTAACGAGATGCTGAATATCCTGTGCTCTTTCCATATATCTCTTCTCCTTCGCTCCCTGTCTGCCCTTTTGTCGCGTTCAACCTTTGGTCCATGCTATTTTTCCACACAACTTAACCCATGATGAACTACGGAGTTCATTTCGGTTCATTCCGAACTACGCCGCAATGATGAACTGTCAAGCGCAACCCCCATACGGACCATTGAGCAGTTGAAACAAGGCTCGTGAGTCAACGGCTGTCCAGAGAACACTCCGAGAAATCACGCGACCTTTTTTCTAGTGCTCAAGATCCACTAAAAGGGAGAGCCGTCTGAAACCCTTCTTGCGTTCCTTCCCCCATCATCTCGCCCTCCCGTAATATTTCTTTCTCCCACTGATACGTCGTTTGACACTGGTTCTTGCCTGGATCAAGAGACTACATTAGTGGCTCGTCAAGGCGCTCAAATGATGCGGCCGTTACCTGCTGTCTGGACGAACAAGGCCTGAAACGCTTCTCAAGATACAAGAAACGTGCAAGAATTCTCAAGATCTCGATGCAATGGGTTCTTATGACATTTCAAGACCTCATTCTGAACGAACAAGGCCTGAAACGCTTCTCAAGATAGAAGAAAGTGCAAGAACATCTATGGCCCCGACACTGGCATATTGATTGAGTGCGGAGGTCGAGCTACATCTTGGATCATGTTGGATACTGAAAGCTGCTGCCTTTGAGCCTCTCCCTCTTTCGTTCCTGTAATCACGTTCCCAAACCTTCCAGGCCGTGGAGTGAGCAACAAGCAAAAACTCCAGTGAGTTTCCAAAACACTTCAAGGACCATTGACTCATTTGTGGAAAGATTATTCATTACTTAGTGCAGAAGTCCACAATCCCTGGAGGTCGTACCGTTCCCTCAAATTCTTATCTTTTGGTCGCGACTGCCAGATAAATCCAGGTATACTCGGCCAGAAACTGAACAGTTTACTCATCATTTGTGCATTCCATAGCATGAAAAAAAAACAGCAAGAGCTGTATTCTAACTGGTAAGCTAGATTGGTCGATAATATCCATACATCTTCTTACACGGCATGCTAGGAACGTGGAGCTCAGGGATGGTGATGGGTGCAACACTGTGAAGGATCAGGCGACGTCAATGGGATCAGTTCGCCTCGATGGCCACTAGTGCGGAGTGCACTCCATTTCCTTATGCAAATCGCCGTGACACTGACCTCCTTACTTTATCAGATCATTCCCGCATCAACAGCTTTTTTTGAACCATTTAATATACAGCCAGCTTCGTCAAGATACGCAGATATTCTGTTTGCTCGCCTGTTTTCTTATTCTGACATAAGCATGTCCCTTCGCACAAGCGTCTCTATTCGCTGCGACAGTCTAATTCCGTCTCAATGTTCTCATTTGATTTTAAGTAAGCTGTGAATGAACACAAATGATTTTCTCAATCTAACTAACAACTCAGCCAAAGCGACTCCTTCAATGCATAAAGCAGTATACAGTATTTTGCCTGTTGGCCGCGTGGCTCATTTTTACCGTTCGACAGGACCGCTTAAAACCAATCAACGAGCGGCTCATTCTCCTGGAGGTAATAAGCGCTAGATATTATTTTGCTGCTTCGATCGAGTCTAAGTACTGTACAACACATCCAACTCACCACCAGCGCTTAATAGGCTGACATTGACCGCAAATGATATTCATTGGTAACAGTTGTAGATCTCTGTATTCCCGAATTGAATGCCCATTCGCTGCGATGTGTGCCAGAGTCTATGATATTCATGCTTTCCCTCAGATCTTGCAAAGTCAGTGCTCAATCTGTATCGACCGGACTACATTTTGCACGAACTGTTCAGAAAGGGCTTAATCATGCTTATGGTTCAATCCATCCTTGGGTGTATGCCGGAGCGAAGCGAAGGCACGTCTTGTTATCTTTACTTAGTTCTTATAATTTACGCACCGCCACACCTGTTTGATCGCCGATGACGGGCACAGCCACTTCCCCTTTAGGCAAAAGGGGGTCCGGGGTGGTGTGATGCATTCATTACAGACGGACACCGTCCTTTGACACATCTCTGCTGCCTGGGCTGAAGAATCAGAGAACCAAAGAAAAATAGATCTTGAAAAGGCAGTCCCAGTGAAAAATGAACTGTGTTCATTGTGTTAATTCTCAATTAATATCAAAGTACCTCCACCGAAAGTCATACAAGGCACAAGGTTAACAGGTAATTTTATTCAACAGTATATCATTGAAGTTGATATCCACGAGAAGAGCGTGTGCAACCGGAATTCCTCCGGATTGCGGCCAACAACTGGGTAATATTACCATGCTCTGGGTAAGTTCACATGTAAACCGCATCATCACTGACTACTGTAATTGCCAAAAGAAACCTAACTGCACGGCCTCCCGGCGTGTCCTCTAGGAAAATTCGATGCGCAGCACTGAGACCTTATGTTCCGCGCGGACCGATTTTTTTTGTTTTCAACTATTTTGGCTAGAACACGCGCCACGGGTTCAAGTTTGATCGGATTACCTTGAGAGTAGGTGCGTTGGAATCACGCTGGAAATCCTCAAAAGATCAAATACCGCTTTTTTTGATGTAATCACCCAAAATATATTTTGGTCGGGCAAGGTGTCAGTGGTAGCCATGATAGATAGGTACTATGCAGCCAATACAGCTTCAGACAGCTGCGGCCGAAAATCCTACATTCAACGCGGCACGTAATCTTTTATGATTCACTTCTGTGGATATATCACATAGGTCGATATCTACGGATATCTGGAGCACACGGAGAACGTACCATCGACACCCGTAACACTAGACAGACACTTCAACAAATTTTGAGCTCGTGCCTCGCTTTGTTGAAGTCTGTTCGTAAGCGTGGGGGTCCGATCAGAGTAGGATCTTGTTACATAATCAGCGGAGTTTGAATCTACTCGGGAAAATGCAAATACGTCACAGCTCGTTTGTACTTCTCCGGGCGTCCGTGGACCTGGCTGACATCGTCCTCCAAGCACAAACCGCACTAACACGGGCATTCGCACGCTAGGGCGCTAAATTTCTATGAAAGGGGTATGTGATGGATTTTCAGCATCTAAACATCCCGACATAGGCTCGTAACCAGCCTGCCTACGATTAGCAAAAATGTGGCGAGCACTTTGCCATAGGCAGGCTGGTAACTCTCGGAGCTGTCAAAAGGGCTGGGCCGGAGTTTGAAATTTAAGGGGCCTTCAAAAAAAAACTTATTCATTTTTCGCTCAATTTCAATCCTTTTGTTTCGGTTCAAGCTACTATAATAAACGAGAATTCTATCCCTTCCTTTTTGTCTCCTAAGATTTATATTTTATGCCCTATAACGTCGTAAAATTTGAGGTTAGTTCAAGGGGAGATCAACTCCGGACCGTGATGTCCGGTACTGCCGCGGCTCATTGCGTCATCGGCCCCACTCAATTGAACACTTAATTTCAAACTCCGGCCCAGCCCTTTTGACAGCTCCGAGAATTACCAGCCTGCCTACGGCAACTGGCTCGCCCAATTGTTGCTATTCATAGGCAGGCTGGTCACGAGCCTAATCTCGACATACCGCGTCTGGCTTTGCACTGGTGAAGCTTACAACCATATACGTGGGCTATATAGGTGCAGTCTGCCCACTATATGCATTCCTTCGACACATTACATCAGGAAAATCTGAAGTTGCTACAAAGACCCACGGAGACCCAGAGAGACAAGATAGACATCAAAGAAAAGGCATGTCTATGAACGACACGTGGGTGGGGGGGGTTTTTAACCACAAAGACCACTATAGACGTCGCCCAGTCTTTCATAGCACCATAGACTGCATAGTCGCGACAGTATCCATAGTTTTGAATGACCACTTAAAACTTAAAAACAGAAAGGGATATAATAAACGGAGATATATTGCAAGTATAGACAGATACATGGAATGTAAGACTCGGAACGGGTAGGTACTAAGTGCAGAGGTGTGTAGTCGGATTTGTCGGGTGAAAACGAAGAACGTTGGGGAAGATATGGTCGGATATGAAAGAGTATATCTTGGCCTTGCTATTTTGACAAGTTTGCGGAGAGCGAAGAACGAGCAAAGAACAACAAGGACCCAAACTTGAAGCGCAGAGACACTTTGACAAGACTTGAGAATTCTTGAGTACGATGGTCTTGGCAAGAGTCTGCAGCAGCATTTTGATGGGTATCCAAGCCGGTGTTTCTAGGCTCTTGAATTTTCTTTGTTGAGGAATGCCTAAGCCAACCCACCATGAGAGAGAAGCACTGGTGTAGCTGTCTTGGCAAACATGAGCAATGGTGGCAAGGTGGGGAGGGCATGAGGTGATAACGCGCATTCAACGGGTGAAGGAGATGAGGGGGGAAGGAGAGAGAGAGAGACGTGGCACGATCACCAACTCCCTTACTTTTGACCGCGGGCGGCACCGACCTGTCACTGTCATACATATACCGGCAATCTTTGGACTGACTGAAACCCGAACAGCCATGCCGGCAAATCTCACGGCTTGTCAAGCTGCCTTGAGAGTGAGCTGGCAGGCACTGGCAGGCCAAAGTCCACTTGTGGAAAGACGGTCACAAGAGACCACACTTATATCAAGAATGCCTCCACGTGTCGGAATTCACACGAAGGCTTGGAAAATATCCTCGTCAATTTTCGTCGCTCATGATGTTGCAACTTGGCCTTCGGTCGTTCTTGATGACTTTGTGGAACAAGACTTAGCAGACAGCGAGGTCAAGAAGGCCTGGTCAGAGGATTCCGCGGGGCCGCTGTGGTGGAAAGTGTCAAAAGGGATGTCACGTCACATCACCCTGTCACTGGCCACGTGCAACCGGCAGATAAATTCGATTCAAAAGTCTCGCGGAATCTCACACTCGGGTCAAGTTTTTGTCTTCCTTAGGGAACGATTGGCCGACTCGAGATCGACTGGAATTTGTGTAGCGATGTACTGTTCGACGTTGAACCCGTAATGAATTGACCCATTCGTGTTTATTGTGCGCGGATTCGGCTCGCTTCCAGGCGCCCAGGCCTCGAGGTTCCCCGCCTTTTGAGCCCACGCTGTCGTCGGAGAGACTAGATTTATGTGTCACAAACGCCTTCGAACCTGTTGATGGACAGACATGCTCAGAATAGCGACGGTCATTTCCAATAGAGTTCCATCCGGAAAAATCGGCGGATTGAACAGGCGCTCCACTCACTTGTTCTCCATTTAGCTACGTGGATCTCGCAGTTCAGGTTCTCCGGAACAGGAATGGAGGAAGTGCAATCGGATCCCAAAAATCGTATTCGCACCAGAAGTTCTGTAGTCTTAACGTACTCCAATAAAAATATCACAGTGGAATAATGCGCAAGAAAAAAAATGGAATAGCGACCGCCTGGATGGGATACGAAAAAAGTCCGAGAATGTGGCCCGCAAGTACTATAGCGTGTCAAATATTTGGGGCAGAGTAGGTGGGAATGAAGCGGCACGGCCAAGAATTCTGCATATCGCTACAGAGTATCTTAGTTTGCGGTATAGTTTGGGCAACTAAAATCTATGCGAACGAATTCCATACGCAGAACTGTGGCCGGGACCGCTGTTCTCCGCGCGCACAGTACTTAGGATAACCGCAGCGTTGCGCGTGAGGAGCGGCACAAATCCCGCTGGTCATTGGCGAACCTATGGACGAACCTAATGCGGTAGCTGAGAACAACGCGCCTAGAACGAATATTAGCTCGCCGAGCATATTCCGAGGTGCCAGGGTAGGCTGTAACGTCCTGAAACAGCAGAGACGTGTTATGACCCCATAGGGTCGAATATAGAAGGTCCTAGGGCGAGTCCTGTCACTCAACCAAGCCACCAAAGATGGCTGGACAGCACTGCATCTCACATCGCTGTACGGCACCCTGTCCTCCACCTGCTTCTATGACTCGTAGGCCTGGTGCCAAGTACAAGCCAGCCGTATTTCACATATCCCCAGCCCTTGGAGAGGCTCTCAGCCTCTCTGGGTAGGAGATGAGCCAAGGGGGCTTGCAGCAAGGAGGGTGAAGGCAGAAAAAGACCCAATATGATGTGACTACTCTGTGACATCTGATGTATGTACCGCTAAACTATCCCCATGTCGTCGGCCCCACCACAGTCACCCCCCTCCAAAAAGCGTATGAGCGAAGCGAGATACGCCGGCGCGATCCCGCGCCGTCCAGCTATCCGTACGAACCATCACAATGAGCTACCCACGCTTGCACGATGGCTTGGAGGATGCACAAAGTTGCTCTAACCCCAGACTGAAGTACATGTTGAAAAGCTTTATGAATCTCGAGAAATATCTAATCTCTTGGATCTTTGTGATTTTACAGTATGTTATACCGGGACCATGTTAGCATTTTTCAGCAGCAAAAGAAACTCCATCTACACAAGTATGCCCCCAGGAGACCCTTGCCGAAGTGAAAATGAATATAATGCATGATTTTGCTGCTGGTGCAGCAGATATACTTGAGCTTCTGAACTTTGGCATTATACATATGTATATTAAGTGGTCAACATATATCAAAGACTTCCCTAGGCTTCTCAACCATTCAGAATGGAAAGATCTTGAGCTGAAGATGGTAGAGGTCGATGAGTCTGTATGGATGCCCAGCTGGCGATTTTGCGCAAGTATTATCAGTACGAGGTCGGTTCTTGCTCATCTCCCTATAGGGACGCGCCTTCTGTTGCTGCTGTACGAAGGCATGCACTATCAGCATTTTGTGTAGATGCAGAACGTCACCAAGAGCTCTTCCGCATTCATGAGCGAGATGCTCCTCCGTCCACCAAATACACGGCTTATGAGAATACCCGGCGGGCGAAATCCAACGTTGCCAATGGCAGAAACCGTGCGAAGAAGACTCAGAATGACAGTGAAGACAGTGAAGACAAACAAGAGCAAGAGGGATGTTTGGAGAAAGCCCAGGCCACTATCCGTGCTGCGGTGGGTATCAATCTCTTACTATGTAGATTTGATGCTCAAGCAGCTCTATAGGCAGACGCAGGTGACTCGGACGATGACATGCTGGCAAACATGCTGTTAGGGTATCTCCATGACATCGAAGGGAGAGTTGAGTTACCCCGGGAGGGTAAGCAGCTCGGTGAGGTTGATTGGGACAGTCTAGAGTTGGACCCTTTCGAGTAGGACAAGTTCCACGCAACAAATATTGTCTTCTCACAAAAGTAAAATTACGAAAATCCCCTCCAAGTTATCACGAGTAGAATAAATGACCAGTTAGTTCATTTGGGAGCCCTCGATCTCCTCCATTGCACCAAGCACTCGATTGCTGCAGTATGCATACGGTGGATCTTCGTGTTCTCGCTGAAAACCTGATGAGGCTGTTACACGAGTATAAAAAGTATAGCTGCGCACAAGTTTCTGAAGTCCAAGCATAATCATTGATTTGGCCCGCAACCAGGTTAGACCGCCAGCAGTATGCTCAAAGTTGAGCCCAGACATCTGCCTAGTCAGCTGGCGAATATTTGTGGGCGTAGAAGCAGTAGGACTCGGAGTCGAGCTTGAGGTCTCGATCTCGATGCCTTTTTCTGAAGCAACAGAAGGATAGCGGGGAAAGGTAACCATGCCAGGAGTTTGCAGTAACTGTACCGTTGCCGGCTTCAACGATTTGACCTTTTGTCGCTCACGGTATCTGGCTCTCAATTTTTTCCTCAGCGATCCCAATTCTTCGGCTGCGGTTTGGGCATTGTCCCTAGCCTGTAAACGCATAAGAAGCAAATTGGACCCCGTACTATGATACAGAACCTTGGAAGCGGCTCTATATTTGGCCCGGTCTTTTTTGGCGTCAAAATTGAAAATAATGGTGTTTCCCTCCTCTCGTTCAAACATTTTTCCAGGCGTCTGCGGAGTCTTCAAAGAAAAGAATACAGAAACGGCTCTTCCATTGGGACGACTCGGTTTGAAAAAATTGTAGTACACAGTGAAAGCGTCATGGCAAGCTGCGTCTGCGGTAACATATTCAGGATCCGCCTGAATTTGTCAAGAGGAGCCTGTTCAAGTCCAGAAAATAAAATACCTCAAGCAAAGCGTCTACTGCGCTCTGCGGCCTTCACTGCCTGCGCCTGTGCATCTTTAGGCTTGGGTGGCATGGTGGGAATAAGTAAGCCTAGTCACGGGAACGCGTTCTCTCATTCTCTTCAATGGTGGACGAGATCCTAGACGATGACTTGCTCGAGATTCCCGCCGCTATTGCAGCAATTATTATACCACCTTCCAACCAATCCGTCACCGAACTCTGTTCTACACGTTTTCCCCAAATTGACGCAAAGCTCGAATGTCGTTATAGCAGCCACCTTCCATCTATTCCCAATCTGCAAGAATTCCCAATGAAAACCATCCCTTCTCTCGCAGTAATTCAAAAGTTAGAAGCTACATTTTATGCAGCAAAAAGACAGAAGCAAAATTCCATTTCTGTCTCCGGTCACCCCGACGCGTTTATTCCCCCTGGGTCTTATCATACTGGCAGGCTATAACAGATGCCATCAAGGCTCAAAAGCGTTGGAAAACTAGCCTTCGTTGTTTGAAGGGACTCCCTTCTTCCCCAACCCGACACATCATCGAAAAGGACCTTTTATCCTGCTTTGCCTGGAATGGCCCACGCTTTCAGCTCTCCAACTTCCTTTGTGATAGAGAGGAGCTTTGCAGGATACTGTCAGATGGCTGGATGTGGAGTCAGAACACAGACCTGCTGCTAGGTCTGATTCAACACCAATTTTCGCCAGGCCTGGAACAGCAGGTGGTGTTGATGAATGCTGCGGTTGTACATGCACTTGTTGTACTCGCAACAGAAGATCGTTCCAACAAAAGTTTGGATCAGCTGCTCGCAGGACTCGGTGCCCGCGATCTTGCCGGCTTTTGGTTTGACGACGACCACTGGCACCCGTTTGCCACACAACGCGCAACCCGCCAAATTTGTTTTGGCGATTCCGATCAGCGGTGACCGGCGCCCATTGGAAGTGTGTGTCCAATTAAAGCAGACGCTCACCTGGCTATTCGACCGCTTCCCCGTTGATAATGCTATTCAAGCGCGGTTTGATATAGTTCCGATTCGAACGAGCGCGCAGAAATTGACTCAGGACTCGATTTCCTGTGGGCTTTTTGGCCTGGGACGGCTTGAATGAGTATCTGGGGCAGCTGCTGGATGCTAGCCGTGAAATCAAGCTGGTGGGCAGGTCGGCGGAAGCGCGTATCCACTTGCGTTTGTCCACCGCCACGGCAATTCTTACGGTACATTATCATTTCATTTCATCAAATTCTCTTGTTTTACTCACAATTTAAAATAGCGGGTCCCTAATACCGGCGTGAAACTGCCAGTGACTAGTCAAATTAGAAAAGCCTTAAGAGGCCAAGATTTGGATGATGAAGACGATTCAGGTGACGACTATGTCCCCCCAAAAAAAAAGCCCAAAGAAACCCTCCTTGAAACCGGCTTCCTCTAAAGTGAAACCGACCTCATCGAAAACTATTGTGAAGCCCAGCTCAACCAGAACTACGGTCCCTGCACCCACATCCAAGCCGACGTCCTCCATGCCCCCTCCAGCAAAACCATCTTCCAAACTTGCAATGCGGCGTCCACAGCCAAAACCTAGCTCCTCTGCTGCCCCATCTAATCAGTTTCGCGAAGGCTTTGCTCCAGTACACGACAAAGGCAAAGCCAAGGAGAAGTTGGTAGAGGGCGCGCGCTCTCCTTCTGGATCCCCTGGGCGCGCAAAAGAGAAAGGGAAGGAGAAGTTGGTAGAAGAGCAAGGCCCGTTGTTCACCCAGCGCCAGGCTATAGGCGTGTTCGCCAATGGCAGCAGGAAGATGCGCTTCCCTATTATGAACGCCTTCACGCAGCGGAGCAGGCGCGAGCTGCAGCCCACCGGAAAGGACAGCTTGCTTTGAAGGGAGAATTGGTTGTTTTGGAGCAGCGGATTGAAGTTTTGATGAGATGATCACATAACTTGGTGAGCAGCATACATACACCTCCTGGTGGTTCCCGCTCTGATTTAGCGCTTCTACGCAGCATGAGTCCTCCCGAACAATACTCAGTGCGTTCTGCTTCATCGACGTCCTTGCTCTGATTTTGAGTTTTAGATTTCAACGATGCGATGTTTTCAGAAGATACTTTGCAGCTCCTTTTAGCTGCTGTGCGGCCCGAGTGTTTCGCTCTTCCCAAAAGTCCTTGGGTCTGTTTCTTCGGATACAGATGGTCAGGTGAAACCAGAGAAATCGTAATTGTTTGTGCACATGTTCCACAGCTGTTGATGGCGGCCGGAACATCTTCGTTTCTTCAGTTGATTAGCTAGCTAAAAAATTGGTGATGGGGTCTGTAGTTACTTATACATTTTCGGTCCACTGATGGATATGGGTTAAGATAGAGACGACTGTACGATAGGCTAATGGTATGAAATCCAAAGAGAAACTCGGCAGTGCTGCGGCAATTACCGTAATGAGTCGGCCTAGGACGGCGCACAACCCTGCGTTGAGAATGGGATGGATGCTAAGAGCTTCCTTCCCCAACTGAAGTCAGCCGACACCATTTATAATCCGCGCAGCTGGCTGTTTGACATTGAAACTGTTTGTGCACGGCTGCGCCTGCTCATTCATGTGCTTCTCGAGTTGAGCGATGTCGCATCAGGCCTGTCATGTTCGCACACTCTTGAAATAAAAGCTGTCAACCATGGGAGAATATGGAAGACTGGGTTTCCACCTCACCACCATCATACCTATACTACCCAACAACCTCGCTCTCTCGATGCAGTTCATCCTGTTTATAAACATCGCGTTCTGTGTTATAGTGCTTTCAGGGAATCTCGGGCACCGGTGCTGGGCCAGGATTCGGGAGAATGCCCGGCAAGAGGTCGGTGGTGGCCCGCACTTCATCCTGCGTGAAACTCGCTCGATACATGAGTTTGTACTTTCAGATGGCGCTCCAAGGACTCCAACCGCAAAATCAAGAACCCCGCTTCCGGATTCAAGTGTTGGTGTGTAGCATGTAAACCTTTCGAATCGTCGAACTCATGGGGACTGCAGGTCACCACCTCCCAGACATTTGTAGACGATGCGGATGATACGCCCGCCAAAGAGGTTGGTCTCTATGTGGTGGGCGTCAATGACGTCTGCAACATGGTTTGAAGGCCATCCATGTCTCTTTAAACCTGCGCCTGTAACAATTCTACATGTACCTGTTCTCTCGGACAAATGCTTCAACAAAACTGAGCTCATTCCTCGCTTGTTGGATTACAACATCAACAGGCTACTGACCAGACTGTAAAACGGTGGCGCAGACGGACGCCGTCACCATAGTGAAGGGCGGCTACTGACTGATACAGCGCAATCGGGTGCTCGCGCCGGGGTGAACGGTTACCTCCGGCAGTGCTTATCCTGGAACATCTTCACAGGTACAAATAAGGTTCCGACCGTTTCCGCTTATAAACCTTTAAATAGGTATGTAATGAAGCGTATCCGAGTAAGAACGAACCTGGTGAAAACTGATGGGGCTGCGAGGGGACTTCCGATCGGGACAAGGCAACAGTGATTGCAGGGACTCCATCGTAGATCAAATTTTTGGAGGCTCGATGATCACAGGTCGTGTAAATGTCATCCAGTGGTTTAGTCAATGGCCCCTTTGTGTCGACTTTGATGCTGAGCAGAGTCTGCAGGCGACCTCTGGGTTTCTCGCTGATGTATTCCGCAGCAGTAGATGCGTAAATGAAGAGCCTGCCAGAACGGCGCGTGAGTGCTCCAACATCTGCGGGGCTTGCCCATGTAGGAGGGAGTATAGCACTGTGTTCAGCTCTTATGCATGCAAGCTGGGTGTTGAGGTAGAGTGAGACATCGGTTGTGACAATGTCGCCCTTGATATCATGAAGCCGGAGGACACGTCGGAGATCTGCTTCAGTAGTTTGATGGAAAGCCTAGGCACCACGGCTATGAACCTTCGAAGAAGGTCCTTTGTGGTCTCCGCATCATTGAGTTCGTCGAGGGCATCTATAACCAAGACCAAGGTCGGGGGCCCACTGCTATGAGCACTGTGAAGGAGCTATTGACCTGGATCATGAGATTTGCTTTGCATTCCAAGATATCCCTTTGTTGAGAGCAGCCAACAGAGCCCACCTGTCAGTCATATCCTGGTCAGCGAGATGTAGGGCGAGTGTAGGGAGGATGCGTTTTGGATTGCCCTGGCTCACATCACCTCGAAGGCAAAAAGAACTGTCATCGAGACGCTTGTCTTCACGTAGCATATGGCAGAAAGAACGTGCAATGGCAGATTTGCCCGTCCCAGCCATTCCATCCAGCCAGAAGATCCGGGGGGGGGAGGGTTATTATACTTGTGCGGTCCACAGCAGCATAATCCTTTGAAATGTTGCACCGGTCGTATCTCACTACTTATGCAATTTAAGTCCCGCCATACCAACATGAATGGCTTCAAGTTCAACCGAGTCCCCGCGTCATTGGTGGGCCCTTCTCAACCACACTCTTCATAAAATATAGCACGACGTGGCAAGGGCCGCTCATATATTTGAAATTGTTCTCCTTTCTGTGTACTGCCGATGCTTTGTCGAGGCTCAAGTACGTCAATAGATTTTTATCTGCGCATCTCCCTGCTTTGAATTCATGAGTTGAGTTCTACCCTCACCGTGTTACCCGCTGCCGCCTACGCCGGAGCGAAGCGAAGGCCAATCTTGTGTTCCTTATCCTCTGGGCCCGAAAGTGCGCAATTTATCTGTATGTTAGTCCGTGCCGCCTGAGTTTCTGATTCCGCTTCAAATGGATGTTGTGCATTTCCAGAGATACATAAGTCGGTCGGACCTCAGAGACGAATCAGTGGTATTGTATATCAGAATACCCAACGATATATTCTAGGACCCCCAACTTACACCTAAGGATTTGAGGAAAGATTGGAGCAGCTAGAAAGTAATTAGCATGCCGTCTGTTTGGCAGACTTTGAAGCAAGTCCCTTCAGCGAAGGGCATGCTCGCCGGGTCGGAGCGCGGGCTTTCTCCCAACCTAACCATTCAACGTTATCCTGAACTCATTCTCGCCCCTAGATGTAGCCATAAAATCTCAATTTTCTCAAGACATTTCCAAACGCATTCTTAGAAATTTCTGAGCAAATTCCGAAAAGTGAAATCAGACCCAGAGTATGAGGCTGTGTCCCGGGTTCTTTCGGTGGATACTGTGACCTGTTGTGACCTGTCCTTCATCGTTTATACAGGACAGCACTCCGATTTACTTACATCAATATCAATGTTTCCTCGTACAAACTCAAAACTTTGGACTGGCCGTCTGGCCGCTCACTTCAACAACCCCTACAATGTACTTGTTGATTTCGACTCTGTGATGATCCTTATACCTCAACCTTGCCTCAACATTAGGTCGGTTCTATGCCACGCAGCAACCACAGGATTGGAACCGCAATCGTCGGGGCCCCTGAGTTCGTTATATCAAAACACAACTCATGACTTGTTCGCATTGCAGGTGTGGCTACGTGACAAAGCTCCAAATCAAAGTAACGGCCCATGGTCTCATTTCGGCCGCCGCGTTCAAAAGATTTGGCTGTGGTGTAGCCATTGCTTCGAGCTCCTTTATAACGGAAGACTCACAGGAATGCCATTGACTCAGGCCGAGGAAATCAGAAGTACCGATATTGCCCAGGAACCTTCCCTCCCACTCAGCAAACTTCATTGTGCGAGTGAGCATTCAGCTAAACAAAAACAGGAAGATAGTTTGACTCGTGAAGCTAACACCGTCGATTTATGCAGCCTTTTCCACAAACGTTGGAAGAACTTCGAACTGTGATTTCTGCTTGTCAATTACAGCCCTTTGCGGAACTTAGGACGCGGCCGTTTTTTTTTCTGTTTTCAGCGGTTTTGGGCAGGACAGCTGCTACGGGCTCAATTCTCATCTGTTTACCCTGTGAATATACTCAATCTATTCAGAATTCGATGCGCAGTTTCCTGCGTCTTCAGATTTTTTACCTTGTTCTCCGATCAAATTTATGGCCCAACTGTGCATATCTTGGGATATTTCCAGGCAGGACAGCTCTAGGATGAGTATTTCACCCCCGATTGCCTTAAATTTTTTATATGGTGGACTTCTATGTATAATCTAGTTCCTGAAATACCGGGATAGTGAATATAACTCGTGGTTTCAATCTAGTGGTCAGGAAATATTGGGTAGATTTAATCTTCATCAGCTTGCTGTTTTAATACTGTAGCCTGGCATCATAGAGAGGTTCCATTCACTATCCCGGTATTTCAGGAACTAGATTATACATAGAAGTCCACCATATAAAAAATTTAGGGCAATCGGGGGTGAAATACTCATCCTAGAGCTGTCCTGCCTGGAAATATCCCAAGATATGCACAGTTGGGCCATAAATTTGATCGGAGAACAAGGTAAACAATCTGAAGACGCAGGAAACTGCGCATCAAATTCTGAATAGATTGAGTATACTCACAAGGTAAACAGATGAGAATTGAGCCCGCAGCAGCTGTCCTGCCCAAAACCGCCGAAAACAGAAAAAAAACGGCCGCGCCCTAAGTTCCGCAAAGGGCTGTAATTCCAAGGTCTTATATGAAGCCAAATGCTGAGAAATCCCGACCATTTGGGTTATAATGAACAGATTATGTAAAATGTTCCTCGATTCACCTCTTGCATGTTCAAATTTATGTAAGTGATTCTGGTTTTGGCTTGCAGCCAAATTTCCTGTGATATCAGGCCAACGCCGACTCGTCTGTGTCAAGTTTCGGATCGTTGTCGAGCAGAAAATGCAGTCCGTCCATGTACCCCCAGCATGATGCACATACAGAGAGGCGAGGGGGTATCCGGCATCTGGTATGCAGGTCTTGTTGCACGATGGCGCAGTTTGTGAAAAGCGATATATTGTGGATTTCCACTCTTGAGAAGATGCATTGCGGACTCCAAGAGCAGTTTTTGGGCATCACAGCGAAGTAAGTGGCGATCCCAAAAACGGGCGACGTACAATGAGAGAGGATAGTCTGATCGGATTGTGGCATTGTCGTCCAGAGGATGGCTACCAAATTTACAGTGGAGGAGATAGCCGAGACATGCTTGTGCAAGGAATGTGTGCGAAGATCCGTCTTTAAGGTCGTGCTTTTTGGCAAATTTGTCGGCAAATTTGTTGGACACGAGGAAATCTGCAACCGATGCGTGAGCGAGGCTCACAGGCCGGTCGGCCTGGTTGTTTGTTGAGCGAGGCTCGCCCACAGTAATGAGTCCTTCCAACAGTTTGCACACTCTCGCAGCGTGTTTGCCCCGTTTGGTCGGGTCGTACACAAATTCCGGTTGCGGGTCGGAAAACTTGAACGCAAGAGCGTCCTCGAGTTCAAGCAGGGTGACTGGTCTGTCAGAGAAGACAAGCCAGCGAAGAACTGCTGTAACATGGAAAGAAGCTGTGGGGGGGATTCGTTGCATGAAGCGAGCATAAATCCCAAACAGCTCAGTTGGGAGACTGGCGAGGATGGCATCCAGGTCATTGTCAAAATCATCTCGCAACTCGACGAGGAAACATGCAGCCAAGCGAAACCTAAAAGTAAAGGATAAGTGTAAAGGGATGCTAGATCGGAGATGGAATAACTGACATTCCATTGCTCTTTTCCACAACTTTGGGGGTCATCTCTTCAGCCCGATCTGCCACATGTTCCAACTCTGGGTTGAACAGGAGCTTATTGCGAACGTAGGACCCAATATCTTCCTCGATTGTCTGCGGATTGAGGACGACATGGACCACATCGGTGAGATTCTTCGTCAATATTTCGCGGGGTTGACTCGTCATAAGGAGGTGTAACGTGTTTTTGGACAATTTGCCAAGTCTCGAAATGATAGGCACAAGACTTTGATCTCACACTCATCGAGTGCATCAAGAACGATAAAAGTGCGAGCACGTTCCAAGAGTAGTTTTTCAAGGATGGCGAGAAGATTTTCCGACGTCGGAAGAACTTGGCCGTCCGATGATTTGTACTCCTCGTCAAAAGTTGTGTAAGGACGCGGCGCCTGTGCAGCCAACTGCAAAATAACAGAACAAAGCATTATTTCCACGAGCTGTTTCTTCTCGTCCCTGAAGTCGAAGTAAAAATAGCCGACAGCCGTCGTCGGCGGTACCGAGCGCCTTCGGTCATCAAATAGTTTCCTAATGACCATAGAGCTGCAACTTTTTATAAGCCAAAGCTTCTCTAAAGACAGTAGTAGCATCACCTCAGAACAGTCTTCCCGGTACCAGCTAGTGGTATAGTTAAGAGACTTTGACTTGGAATGAAACTCAAGTAGCTTACATTTCCCCTCAATCAATAGCCAACCCGGTTTTTCTTCCCATCTCCTGAACTCGTGGCCCCGGTCCAAGAACCAACTTCCAGTGCCTTTATGATGGAGTTGTTCCGTTTCCCGTTGTTTCTCTGACATATCAGGAGGGAACTTCAGCCAATTTTGAAGTTTTTCTTCGAGGCCGGGTAAAAATTCAGTTTCAGATTAGTGATCACAGGATGCCACGGACATGGAGATATTAGAGGTATTTCAGGCCCTCTGGGCTACCTCCAAGTACATCATATCAAAAATCTAGGCCAATCGGAGCACTATACCTGCTATGGGACATGTTCTGCTGTCGGACAGTGGAAAACACCGAAAATTGAACTAGTGAATCACTTTGAGACGCTTAGAAAAAATCGTAATACAGTATAGTAGGGTTCAATGGATAAGGAGGGTTCAATGGATAATTCTTTTTTTACGCAGCTTGCGCCCATTTTCTACCCAATCCTGTTGGTATTTGAAGGCATACATGCTATTTACATCTCCTAAAAAAGTTTTAGGCCCATAACCCTACTGGGGGCTGATGGGGATGTGTTTTCGGGTCCATCAGTCTTTGATGACCACTTTGATCAACTTTCCTTTTCGTCCATTATGCACCTATTTAGATGGACTTTCCGTCCAAATCATAATTTGGCAGCATAGATCACCATTCAAGGTACAATACTGTCCTGAAGAGTGAGACGATTGGACTAAAAATGACGGCTACAAAAATCATGTATGCCTTTATATGCCAAAAGTGTGACATAATGTGTTACTATCTGCACATACTTTTGCTGCTCTTTCAGCTTACATTGGGTCCTGGGACAAGGTAGATGACCTCCATGGTACTTTTCAAGCATATTCTGAGCCTTGAAATCCTGAATAGTGGGAGAGGGACCACCGGGGGAGCAGAAATGTGGATTATCCATTGAACCCTCCATGCAACATTTCCCATCAAAAAGACATTCCTTTTTTTCTACCTATGTCCAATGTGCAGTGTTGTTCCTAAGGGCTAAGGCCTTAACAACTCTAAGGCTTAGAGGGGCCTTAGAGTAAGCCTTAGAGTTTTGGGGGCAATTTTGGGTACCCTTAGAGACCTTAGAGCAGTGCGGGCCGGAAAATCCGTGTGCTTCGGGTTGGAGGGATGCAATGAATAAGTGGATTGCAGATGCACAGGCTGCGGCTGACGACGAAACGGCGAACCCCGACAAAGAAACAAGCTCTCCTCTGAAGTGGAAGAAGAAGACACTTGCTGTCTTGTTTGGGAGTGCCGAAAAGAAGACGGGACCTCCTCGCTTGTCGCAGGAAGAAATCGAGGCGATGGGGGATTTGATGACGGCACTAGCTGAAGCTGAAGCTCTTGTGGAGGCTGAAGAAGATGCTCGGCTGGATGATGGAGCAGTGGAGATCACATCAGATGATGAATACGTTGCAATTTAATATATTTACTAAGTACCAATTTTGAAGGCGGTAATTGAGCTGTATCACTGCGCGCAGAAGCGTGGGAAATTTAGCCCTAAGGCCTTAAACGGAGGCCTTAGCACTAAGGCTTAGGCCTTACTAACCCTTAGGACTTTTCAGACCTGTGCTTAAGGCCTTATGGAACATCACTGCCAATGTGTACATTCGTCATATGATCCTCCAGGGAAGCCTATTATATACTCTAGTATGTACCTGATTAATCTCAAATTTTGCTCTCAACAATTGCGAGCTCTACAAGCGAAAGATCAAGGTTGTTATCCAAGGAACCCTACTACACTGTATACCAGGCCCTGCGGAATTGCAGCGCGAATTGGCTGAGCCTATTCCCAGAGGAAACCGTTGAGAATTGAGCTTGCAATCGCTGTTCTCGTGAAGACTTACAAAAAAAGGCCGCTGGAAACCTGCTGGCCGGACAGGAAACACTGAGCCGAGAATCACGCACGGTCAACAAGACCGCGCTAGGATTCGAGGTGCGACGAGCGAGCTACGAGGGTAAACGACAAGAAAGGACTGCATATGTAAGCTATGTTCGGTCCGTAAACCGGCCGGGTTTACAGCTGCGCCCTAAGTTCTTCTGCAAAGGGCTGTAAGCCATTGGATTGTAAGGACTCGGAGGAGCCCTAGATTACAAGGTAAACACAAGAAATAAGGAAATGTAAGTAAACACACCGCAGTCAAAGAGTTTGAACCACCGAGAATCGAGTCGAAACAAACGGTGGCACAAGTGAACTGAAGACAAGATGAGCCTGTGAGTATGATTGATGCAAAATTAAAATTAAAAAAACGACCCAGCTGCTCGCTGGAACGCAAACATTAGCTAGGAGAGGTTGAATTAGATGTGAGGGGCCGCATGGAATTGAATGCAGATAAGCTGAACTGAAGGTCCGCACAGGATATAGGAAAGAGAAGGAAAGGAAGCATCTCCGCGCTCGCGAGACTTATCAAAAATCAAATTGAACTTGTAGCGGCCGGCATGTAGCTGTAAGGACAGTGGAGTCAGCATTGAGAAAAGAGATACAAAGTCGACTTGTGCTCACCTACACAGGCTGGGCCCAGCCATTCGCGAAGCTACCCGCGGACTCAGCTCCTTGTTGCTTGATGCCGGCGCACATGGAGAGTCGAAATCGACCGGGCGGTACATTGGAAATAAAATTGTTGGGGGGTCAGGAGACGCACCTTACACCTTCCACAAATCCGAGGGTGGAATCTGAGAATAAGTTAAAGAAGGTCGAGGTCCGAACACCAGACGAGAACGTTAGGCGGAGGTAATGAGCCCAGCATGTCCTGGGGGATATGCAGTCCGACGGCACCATGGTAAGATCTTGCGAAAGAAGCCTTGAAGACATAGCTGCTTGTATTTCACAGAAGCCTTGAAGAAGACAGGCGTGGTGAGTCCTTTCACACGAGCGGCGAGAAGAGATGCTTGACGTGCTTGATGGGATGCTTGACAAGATGCGCAACGTCCTCAAGGCGGCTTAACGCGTGTGAGGTGGCTTCAAGTACAAGACAAGGCTTGATATGTTTGAGGAGGCTCGAGGGGGGCTTGAAAGAGAGAGTTGAGGGCAGTATGCTTGACCTTGAGCAGGGACAGCGGAGGACAAAGTGAGGAGTGTGGGCAAAGGGATGCCGCCGACGCGGCATGGTTGGCATCAATCACGCCATATCACGCACACGTGGTGTCGGAGTTTGAATGACTGGGAATGGTGGTCGGCAACGATGTGCCAAATTCAAACTCGGACACGGGCTTGCGCCGTGGTCATGGACAATTCTGGCCTGTACACCCACCGGACAGGCAAGTTTATATGGGCAAATATGATAGCCTGCGAACACTTGCAGCTATTCAGATCCTGCTCAGAGGCCTTATTGCGCTTTCCAGAGCGCAATTACTGGGTTACATTTGGAGACGCATGATCCTATTGCCTTTGCAATGGTCCACATTTTGAACTGCCGTGGTGTCAAGGAGTTTGCTGGCTCCTCCACCGTTCCTCGGATATCGAAAACCACATACATAGTGCCGTCGATATAGACTCATGTCCAGTTCCTACGTTGAGTTCCAAGACAAAGTAGTCAGTAGGATGCCAAAGAAACTTATTTGAACTCAGTCACAGGATCCGTTTGCAATGGAGATTCGATCTTCCGTCCAGTTCTTATATGCAAGGAACGGGGTATATCATGCGTGGACCGGCAAAACTGGTCCGGGAGATTTCACCGTCTCCGTAGGATGATGTTGTCTGGATGGTAAAATGTGCAGTCCGTTACCTTTGTTGATTCATTATGCCTAATACCTTCGGGCAGACCGTTTCGTATTATCGCCAACCCTGCCTCCCACCGCGAAGCACATCTGAGAAACTAAATTTTCCAACGGCCAGAGCCTTGGTTGCGGGTCTGGTCCTGCTTCATGGACTGGTCGCCCGCGAGTCCGTAAAAAGTAACTTGTGTGAACTTACTTGTACTTTACTTGCCCCTTTCGGCACACATGCCGCAAGTTAACTTAAGTTTTCTCACGGGTGCCGAAAGTAACTTGCACTTTACTTGGCGGGCAGCCGACTTCCTCACCGCCGAAAATAGTTTGTGTGTGCCATATTTTGGGTGCATCGCTGGATATTTTATCAAGGATATGGTGGTCTACTTATCCACATGAATAAAGGAAACTGCCTATTTGATCTAAATAGATACGAACTGCGGCATATCACTCCAAGTTACCCCCCGAGTTTAGAGTTTCAGGGGTACTTTGAATCACCCTGATAGCATGGCACACCCATTGTGTTGCCAAGGCATAGGAATGTGCTTCATATTTCCTTTCTTCCCGGTCCCAAAGCTAAAGACCTCACGCTAATCGCCATTCTCCGTAGCTGCAATGTTGTTGCAAGATCTTGTGACCAATGTTCACCAACTGGATTTCGTCCTTCGACCCATGCTCAATGAATTTAAAACTGAGTGATCTACTGTGTGTGTATTTTCTTCAATGTCACCCTGGGAACACTTAGTTCAAGTTTAAGTTTGCGTGCTCATCGCAACTTGAAGTGCATCCTTTCAATTGGGCATCAACAGGATCAGAAGACGAGACTACCGTGTATTCAACGATATGTTACACACCCCAATTCAATGTGTCGACGATGCATCGAGGGATTGCGATGCTTCAACATCTTTGGTGGGCGGCAGTAGGTGTCGGTGCCCCTTGATTTATTCCATCCGCTAGTAATTTGGGAATACAGCTTGCCCCAGCTTGAATCTATGTTGAAACCATTTGAAGTCCATCGAGTAACTTGTATTGACTGTGCGGAACTTAAGTTTAACTTCCGTTAACTTGCGTGCCAAGTTAGATCAAGTTAACACAACCAAAGTAACTTATGCCATCAGATGGTATCAATTACCGCCAAGTTCGCCCGTTCGTCTAAGTTATACCCAAGTTACATCCAAGGTAAGTCAAAAAAAGCGTTGGTGAAGCATTCAAAGACCTCTAACAAGTTTGATTCCATGGATAATATGCCCTATCAAGTCATATTGTACTCCCGGACATCTGGCCTTACCTCCGTGCGCGGGTCCGAGTGTTCCGTTGTGTAGGAGCACCATCAGCCCTCAAAGCAGCCCGGGGCACGATTTTGTCGTCCGGATCATCCTCCGCCGCTTAATCCCTCTTTTCTTGGCTGGCTGTGTTCCCACATTGGATTCCTCCACTGGTTCAACCTCCATCAATGAGGCAGGGGGATCGGACAAAGGGCTGGATCCACGGGTTGGCGAGTCGCAAGGACCAGGAATGCATTGAATCTGGCTGAGGCAGAGAAACGGCAAGAGCTACGGGACCCGAGTTTCAAAAGTTGGTATGATTTGCAAAGCTCTGCTGAAGAAACTTGTCCAGCACATTGACACTAGCAAAGCCACTGGCGGCCATGAGGAAGGGCTTGCAACCGATCATTGTTGCCCTGCTGCCGACAATAATGGCCTTCGTACGGGCGCCCTTCGCGGGATGTGTAAGTTTGGCCTTCAAATCCGGCGCCCTCTGTTGCATATATAATGATGATTCCCCTCGTACGGCCGTCCTTTGTGGCAGAACGATGGGCATAATAATACCCACTGGTGACGAAAATTTTGCACCGGAAACCGGGATCGCGCCGCGTCTAACACGAGC